>JANIJG010165468.1:0-11196 GCA_024611175.1 Megaceryle torquata
CCTGGAGGGGTTTCCAAGCCCCCGTGGAGCTGTGGTGCTGAGGGCCAGGGGTCAGTGGTGCCCTGGCAGTGCTGGGGACACGGGTGGGCTCCATGTGCTGGAAGATCTCTCCCAACCAATAGAATTCTGTGACTCTGTGATTCAAGAACAGCCGCCAAGGAGCTGCCTTGTTATGTACGTCAAGAGAGTTTAAGTTTGTTCGTCTGTATCTCGGGGTGTCCAAAGCTTCATAACCCACTTAAAGCAGAGATCTGGGGAGCCAGACAAGTCTGGGGTTTCTGGTGTGACAGTGAATTCTGCTGGTTGGATCGTGGTTCACCGTGATCACTTCCCTATTGATTGTACCTGGGAGGAGTTTGCAGTGACAGGAATTTGGGACGTGTGCTGGAGGCCTGGAGAATAGGAGCAGCAGGTCTAGCACAGGAGCATCTACAGCATTTGCTTTCCAAAGAATCAAAAATATCCTGGTGGAAAATGCTGCACTGGGTATACTGGGCTGAATGTTGGTTCCTGCCCGTGCCTGCAGCTGGTTACGTGCCATGAGCTTAGCAAAATGTGAAAATCAGTAGAAGAGGAGGTTGGAAATACAAACTGTTATTTACTTGAGCTGCTTTGCTGTGCTTCATTTCAAATCCTCTGTCTGATAAAATAAAGCAGGAGTCTCTGAAGAGAGTAAGGCTGAAAGCTCAGCAGGACGTGTTGCGAATGTAAGAAGGTAATGAACCAGGGCATCTGAATGTGCTCGGCTGCAGCAGATCCGCTGTCCTGCCTCCCTTAGCTGTAGGTTTATTCAGGAACTCTCTCGATTTAAAGATCATTGAAAATGCTGAAGAAAAATGGAGATGAATTTAGCAGAAGGACCAAGGGTGACCGATCTGCGAGGCTGACGTCGGTCACTTGAAATCTCGGCGATAAACTCCTCCAGGTTTTCATGTCAGAACAGACAGTGTCCTGCAGCTCTGCTTCCAACCTTCCATGCTCCAGGGAGCCTTTCCTTGAGGTGCCACAGGGCTGTGTCCTTAGGCTGCTGGGAACACCCTCCAGGTGAGGGCCAGCCCGGGGCTCAGGCCTGTTCTGGGTGGGCCTCGCACGGAGCCGGCGCTGGAGCACCAGGGAGCGCGGGGCGCTCTGCGCGGTCGCTCCGTTTGCTGCTCGCCACTTTCACGTAGATCGTGTGGACTTGTAAATTGTGCCTGGCTTTTGGGCTCCGTAAGTCCCACGGGAAGGCTCCCTGGGCTGGGATTTGGGCACAAGTTTAACAGGACTGGGGCTGAAGTAATGCTGGGAGTGAAGTGTGGTTTGTCCTGACCACAGGAACAACAAACAGACGTGTTGGAATGGTGCAGATGTTTTGAATTTCCATCATAAAGTTGCTTCTAAGTAATAATTACCCTCTGCCAAACTCACGGTTACTATTTAGAGCTTTTCTTCTCCCCCTTTGCTTTTAAGTAGAAGCGCAGCAGATGCCACAGGGGCACATTGGTGCCCAAATAGAGCTTGACTTTCAAGGGGATGTGTAGCCCCAAAGAGCGTGGCTCTTCCCAGAGCACTGTCATGAATTATTCTTACTGTATTCTGAACAGACCTGAGGTGTTCTGTGGTTTCTTTGGGGAAAAAAATAAAAACTCTTTTCAGAGCAGCACTTTAATTGTTGGGCTTCAGGTTAGGGTTTAAATCTGTGCTGCGCTGTTTGATGTTCGCTTTATCATTTGTAATGTCCGAAAGGCTTCATAGTGCTGGGGAAAAGCATCAGATTTACCAGTAAAGCGGTGCACAGCTTCAGTCCTGGGTGAAAATTTACCTCCGGTTAAGTAATCAGCAGTAAAGAAGGTGAGGAGATGAACTGTCCCTTCTGCTGGCACTGCCTGGTGCCCTGCCAGGCCGTCTCGGCGTTCAGACTCTGCAGGGTCTTCAGAACGGGCAGTGTCTGCCCTGATAACGGGAGCGCACCCCTTTGGCTGGGATGCGTGGGGACGCGGCCTCCAGTGCAGGGGTGACGGCCGTCGGTTCCTGCTCGCCCCTAGCCCCGCGCTACAAAGGAGAACGCTCGGCTAAACCCCGGCTCTGTCAGCGGTGGGGGGAGCTGGGCAGGCTAAGCCAGGCTCGGGTGTCTCGCCCGCTTCCCTTCTGCGAATCCCCTGAAACCACGTGAACGCTCTTCTGGATGCCTCGCTGCCTCCGTAAGGTGATGGGGGCCCCAGACCCAATGTGAAGTACGAGTATTGTTGCTGTAATTATTCTTGGAACAAGTGAAAATGACCCCTTAGGTTTCCTTGACAACCTATAACTTTCTTTTGAAGTGCTGTCAAGAAAACAAACACGTGCTCTGGAATGAGGTACAAGTCTCCCAGCTGAGTCGAGGGCTAGGAAGGGAAGGGGCTGTTAACCCCTGCGTGTCACCGCTCGGTGGGATGGTTCCTGTTTGCCCAGTGCTAGAGAAGCACTGGGTAGCTGGGGAGGGTTGACGTGGTGGCGATGGATTTGCAGCGTTCAACAGTCCCCTACGGTCTTGCTTCAGTTTCTCTTTGGGCTGAAAGGTTATGTGGCAGTTTGTTTGGGGGGAAATAAACCTAATCCCTGGCCCTCGGTTACCTTTGGTTAATAACAACTTTTAAAAATATTTTCCAGGATAGGAAGCTTGAGAAAAAATTCACACTGGATGAAAATCATTTTCTGAAGCTGGGTATATTCCAGGAACTGTAACCCAAATGTTTCTCTGTCCGTGGAGAAGATTTCACATTTGAAATAACTTCTACTGAAGGTACGTGCAGCTGCCTGGCCTCTTTAGCTCAGTAGGACAGCGTGCTTTGTGGTGCTCTAGGGCTGTGCTTCGCCGTGGCGTGTTACGCGTTCGGGCGGTTGCTACCGAGGTGGCTCTTCACACTTACTACCTGGGCTCGCTTGGGAGGGAGCTGTTGTGTCACACTGGGGTGGTCCTGCTGGGGAGCTGGTTTCACAGAGCTGAGCAGCTCAGCCCCGTGGTTGTTGAGTGTGCAGCCTGGTCACGGCACGTTGGTCAGGTTACTCCCTAAAGCCGGGTCTAACTGGCCAGCGCTTCGTGAAGCTCGAGCTCTGCTTTGATGTGGATAATTGATGGGAAGAAGATGGAATT
This sequence comes from Megaceryle torquata, assembly GCA_024611175.1. NCBI lineage: Eukaryota > Metazoa > Chordata > Aves > Coraciiformes > Cerylidae > Megaceryle > Megaceryle torquata. The sequence continues at coordinate 3,113 of JANIJG010165468.1, forward strand.
CTCTTCCTTCCTTTCTGCCGGCCATCAGTACTCCTGGGAACTGCGTGTGGCGGCTGCAGCGGGGCACTGGAGGTGGCACAGGGTATGTGTTGTCTCTGGGTGGTGAGAGTGACTCGGCCGTGATTACCCCCGGCTTTTCATAAGCTGGGAAATTGGAAGCACCCAGCAAAGAGGAGGAACTGCCCTTCCCTGTGGCCTGTAATCACGCCAGGGGTTTACCTGGAGATGGCTGGGCTGCCTGAGGGAGCTCCTTGGCCGGGGCCAGCTGACCCCGTCGATTCCCTGGTGGTAATTCACTTAGGAAAAGGTTTTTCTTAATGCTCTGAAGGCAAGAGATTTTCCATACAGCAAGGTCTCCCAGAAGGAGCAAGCTAGGAATTAAAGGCATTCTTAAAACTCCTAAAAGAAGGAGACCCTAAGTTTTGTTGCAGAAGAGTGCAGGTTTTGAGCGAGCTGGAAATAAAGGGAGCTGGTTACGGAGCTGATGGAGCTGGTTACGGAGCTGGCTATAAATCTGGTGCACATCAGACCTGGTGGCTTAAAACTGGTGAAAACTGGGGGGAGATTCAGAGTAGATACGAGTAAATTTTTAACACTGAGGGTGGGGAGAGCCTGTGCCAGGCTGCCCAGAGAGGTGGTGGCTGCCCCATCCCTGACACCATTGCAGGGGAGGTTGGCCGGGGCTCTGAGCACCCTGCTCTGGCTGCAGATGGCCCTGCTCCCTGCAGGGGGTTGCACCAGATGCCCTTGCAAGGTCCCTCCCCACCCAAACCAGTGTGCGATCCTTTGGAAATTCTTCTGGAAGCCACCTAGGAACTGGAGCACATGGATTATACCCAGCCATTCATGGTCACCTAAGATAAATAGAAATGAAGCACGGTGGCTGGAAGTGACATGTAGCCCAGTCTGGCAAAGGACAGGTATCCTTTAGGTCCAGCTGCTTCCAGACCTTCCCATACCTGCTCTGGCTGAGAATGAACTTGGGCGAGGTTGAGAACAGCATCGCTGTAGGCTTGGCACATGCAGTTCTGACAGGCACCCAGCTGAGAGCCTCTTCTGAAACAGCAGTGGCCGTAAAACCCTTGAGGGTCCTTCAGAAACCTGTGTTTTCTCATGAACTGGTGAAACAAACTGAGTCGTTGAGCTCAGCTCAGCTGTTGGACTTCATAACCACAGGGTTTCCTCTTCCCGTGCTGGACATAGTGTTTCATTCTGCCTGGGTTTGAGTTGGCTGCTCCCTAACTCGGTGAGATGTCCCCATCCTTGGGATTGTAGAAGCTGTGAACAGCTGTTCAGCTCCGTGGTGCCATCCCTGCCTTTCTCTGGACCTGTTGTTTTTCTGAGCTTAGTCCTCTACCGAGTCAGTTTAATGCATCTTCCATTCGAAGCCGTGCTGTTTCTTGTCCTGCTCCCTCTCTTTTAGAAGAACCTAACTGGACCCATCAGGCTTGTTTGAGCTCTGCTGGCCCTTCTGAGAGAAGCTGACCAGAGCAGCGCTCGAGCTGCGAACACCCGATACCCAGATGATGCTCTGCCTTCTCTTTACTCGCTGCTTCTTCCTTTTAACAACTTCGGACATTGCTCTTACTGCTTTGGCTGCTACTTTGTATTGAAATCCTTGAAGAGTGGCTCCAAGGTCGCTTCCAAGCGGCTGTAATGAACAGATCTGTTCCGTTTGCATGAGAAGATGTTGTGTTTCTCCAGAAAAGGCCGTCACAGGGGAGGGCTGCTGCTTTCCTTTGTCCTGGCTGTGGCGCTCGCGTCAGGCAGAGCCTCCAGAAGGATGGAGATGGCTCCTTCCTGGCATCGTTTGAGCGTGCTTGGGGGAAGAGGCTCCCAGAACAGGGGATGGAGCAGGCAGAAGGGTGTGAGTGTGTGGAAGTTCATCAGGAAAAAAGCTCGTGGCACAGGAGAGCGTGGGATACATCTCAGATGAGCGAGGGGCAGATGAGCAGCCTGGCTTTGGCTGGGGGGGAATGAGAGACCTCCCGAAGATCCAGAAGATGCAGGCATTCACTGCTCCTGGGTTAGACTGACCCAAGCCCAGGGGAGAGGCTTTGCCAGTCCGGATGTAGCGGATTGGTTTTGATCTGCTCTGCTTCGCCCAAGTCAGCTTTTCCTGAAAGGTGCTCAGAGGAGCCCACGCGAAGGTCTGGGGGATCGCAGAGAAGCTGCCGGCCGTGCCGTCCTTGGCCAGCCGCATGTTTTCCTTGTGGCTTTTACAGGTTGTGTAACACTTTCCATAAAACACTAGTTCTAGGCTTCAAGTTCACCAGGTTAGATACAGTGATACTTTATGCCCTGCCATTTCAAGCTGGAGCGCAGGAAGTTCCACCTCAACCTGAGGAAGAACTTCTTCACTGGGAGGGTGACAGAGCCTGGGACAGACTCCCCAGAGAGGTTGTGGAGTCTCCTTCTCTGGAGACTTTCCAGCCCTGTCTGGATGCATTTCTGAGTGACCTGCTCTGGTTCTGTCCTGCCCTGGCAGGGGGGTTGGACTCAATGACCTCTGGAGGTCCCTTCCAGCCCCTACCATCCCGTGATTGTGTGATGTGTTGTTTGGTAGCTGTGTTTACCAAGGTGTAGAGCTCTTGGGTGGATGCCAGCTAGCCCTGGTGAGCCGTTGCCCTCTGTCATGCTGGTGCATTCTAAACCTTTCTCAGACACCGCAACTGGAGAGAAGTAGCTAGGTTTGTATTTTCTGTTGCCTCTAGAGGCAATGAAGGAGGGGTTGTGTGAAAATAACAAACAGAATTCATAAAACAACCCTCAAATTCACGTCGGGAATCCAGACTAAAGAGACAGACTGAAGTAAGCGGGGCCTAAGAAGACTCTTCAGCTGTGCCGTAGCTGCTGAAGTTGGGTTTGCCCCTTGTCTTTTTGTAACAGAAAGGGTGTTGCAGGAAAGCCAGAGGTATTCAAAAGTACTTTCTCTTTGGAAACAAGCAGGAGAACGTACTCCTCGCAGCATTGCCATGTGTTTCCACTTAGTTACTAAGTGGAAAACGGTAAATGTTTTATTTTATCAGGAATGGGCTTAAACAGACTTAAATAAAAATCAGTAAATCTTGGTCATTTCCTCCCAGTTTCCAGAAGGCGTTGCCTGTGGTGATGGCTGGCCCTCCGTGATCGTTTTTACTGGTCTTGGCATCCCGAGAGCGTTCTGAAAGGTTGGAAAATGCTGTGGACTTGTTGTACGTGTGCCCGTAGTCAGTAGGGCCCAGGGTAGCCTTTGCTAACTACAGGCCCGAGTGCGGTAATAATCCTGGGCAAAAGAGTGCAGCTGCAGGATGCAGAGAATAAAGAGCGGGACAAAAACTGACGCAGAGCTTTAGGGGAGGCGGGAGCGCAGCATCTTTACTTTTATTTTCGTGGCAGCCAGAGCAGCGTAGCAAGACACTGAGGTTTGTGATCCACAGAACTCCTGCTCTGTCAGTCGGTGAATTTTAATGACTCATTTCTGCAGAGTCCTTCTGATCTGTTCTAGAACAGGTAGAGAGGGCTCTGTACCAAACTGAACGGTACCTGGGGGAAGGCTCTAGGGAGGCACCCCCAACATCCCTGCAACAGACTCATTTCATACGATCCAGGCCACGAAGGCAGAGTCACGGATGAGTGGAAGGACGAGCTGAAGGGAGACAAAAGGGGTGAAACGGATGTTACAGGACATGCAGAGGAGAAAACAGACTTTAGATTCCATGTCCAGTTCTGAGCTCCCTGTGTCCGGTGCCGGGCTCCTCGGTTCAAGGACGGGGAGCTGCTGGAGAGCGTCCAGCAATGGACTACGAAGGTGATGAGGGGCCCAGAACATCTCTCTTAGGAGAAAGGCTGAGGGAGTTGGGTCGTCTTAGCCTGGAGAAGTGAAGCCTGAGGGAGGATCAATACTTAAAGGGTGGGTGCTGGGGGGATGGGACCAGTCTTTCCTTAGTGGTGCCCAGTGGCAGGACAGAGGGTAACGGACACAAAGACGGGAAGCTCCATCTAAACATGAGGAGGAACTTCTTTACTTTGAGCAAGACAGGGTGGCCGCCTGTGTTGTGCTCCTCGACTGCAGGCTCTGCATACCTTCTGAATATTAACAAATTCCTGCAGCGTGTTGTTGGCAAATAGCAGCTGTTTGAAGGACAGTTTAATTTCTACGCACCTCAAATTTAGAAGTGCTCCCCGTAAATCTCAGGTAGTCCAGAAATGGCAGCGTGTTGTCACAGCAAACCTGCTTCCTCAGATCAGTAGGCTTGCTCCTTTCACTCCCACTGCACTTTGGAAATAGTGTGAGCAGCTTTGGAAGGGCTTTGAGACATCCGCCGGAAAAAATCAAAAGATCTTTGTAGTCGACTGTTGAGGTGGGTGACTGAAACTAAAGCACTGGCCCTGAGACGTGGCAGTGTCGGGAGAAAAGTGCTCTTTGTAGAAAGGTGTTTGGGCCTCATCTGGGTTAAAATGTGAACGTACCAGTGCCTTGGTGCAGTAGCACGGGCTAGTAACATATGCAGGTGAGTAACCTGAATAATCCAGAGCCCCAGCACGGTGGGGGCTGGATGGGACCTCTGGAGATGATCTGGTGTCACCCCCCTGCTCCATCCAGCAAGGTCACCCAGAGCTGGACATCCTACTCAGCTCCTTCCACATTGCTCTGGTCGGTGCTTCCCTGCAGCTGCCCAGTGCCCCAGACGGAGCCGTCTGTGTAACCCCGCTGGGCTTCCCGGCCTGCCGAGCGAGTCCCGGCTCCTGCGGCATGGGGAGACCTCCGGCCTCGCTGTCCCTCGCTCTGAGCAGGCTCTGGTGGTTCTTGCTGCCTGTTCCCCCGCTGAAGAGGACTCGCAGCCTGGGCACGTGTCACTGCAGCGGGTACAAGGACTACATGGACATTTTTTGCCCCCCCAAAGAACTAGAAACAGCTTTAGAAGAAAGATAGTCGGAGTTATCTTGAGCAGCAGGAGCGCGAGCCTTGCCCCTGCCACATTTATCCTCATGTTCGCATTCTGATTTAGCTCTTCTGGGCTCGTTGTCTGGGGAAGGAAGGCGACGCTGGAGGAGCTGCGTAGCGGGGATTGTTTTGCCTGTCAGGATGGCTGGGGGCAGCCCGGCAGTGCCTTAGCTGAGCTCTGCCTCGGCTCCAGATACCGCCCGGCCGGTGGCGGGGGACGAGAGCTCGCTGGGGAAATACCCGCTTCTGGAAAGCTGATTTTGAGCTGTTCACAGCTGCTCATCTCCAACATCCTTGCGCGGCTCAGGGCTTCCCCAGCTCTATAAAATTGGGAACTTAAACGTGGAGAGAACAAGTGAACGGCGATCACCGTGGTGTGAGGTTAGGTGATGGAATGACAGCTACACGGCGACTGCTCAGTCAGGTGAGAACATTCAAGTGCCTTTTAACTGTAGTCAGGGTGCAGAAAGCACTGCAGTCTCTGCTCTCCTCCTTGACTTTACCCAACGAACTTCTCCGTCACCCTGCAGGAAACGTTACCGCTCTACCAAATGCCCCTTTGTGCTCAAGCTTTTAGTTTTCAGTAAGTTTTCTAAAAATCTAGTTTAGTGCAGAGACCAGATTAAAACAGAGACCAAGACTTTAACTTGGGTACAGAAACCCCCCATATTACAGCTTTCCAATTGCACAGTTACCTTTGCTGAGGGCAGGAAAAAAGCAAAATGCACCCAGTGTGCCTGGACACCTCAGCCAGGCTTGCTGGAGGAAGCTGGTGCAGAGTACTGGGAGGTCCAGAGTCGGGTAAGCAAACACTTTGCAGAAGGATAGTGGGAAAGAACTCTGACAGCTCCTGGAGATGCTTCCAGCGCTGAAGGCACATTCTGAAGAGGTATCAAAGGTTAAAGCAGATGCCCACCTCAGACTTCTATACAGGGACAACCTTGGGGGGAAAAATGGACATTACTTGTTGGAGAAACTTCCCTCTTCACATTGGAAGGCTCTTCAGAAGGAAAGCACCGTGCTCCTGCTCATGCCTGAGTAAGCTCTTTCATCATCTAGGCCTCAGGAAAAGCACTTTGTTGAAATACAACAGTTTGAAGGATTTTGTTCCTGTTACAGGTACTGAGAAAACCCAATTCCTGACAGGGTTCTCATCCCTTCAGTGCCCTGGGCTGCTGCTTCTGACACCCCTGCCTCTGGCCTCGCTACATCGAGCCCTCAAACTCCCACCGCTCTGGAGTCTTGTGGTAGTTTGATGTTGTTCTGGACATAGAACAAGTAACGTAAGTACGAGGAAGGCTTAATGGGGGCAGCGGGGTCTGTGCCGTGGCCGCAGGTGCGTTGGCGGATGTGTACACAGCAGACTTGTATAAAGCTTGGAGGAGCATAGAGCGGTTTGGGTTGGAAGGGACCTTAAGGATCATCTAGTTCTAGAACTGTGCTGGATTCTATGGTCCTGCTCTGGCAGGGGGGTTGGACTCGAAGATCTCTGAGGTCCCTTCCAACCCCTGACACCCTGTGACACCTGTGATATTTCTCCCTACTGCTCTCTGATGCATTTTGGTGTTTGGTGTGTGCCTCCTGGCTTTGCTGGCTCCTGGGGGGAGTTTGGCTCAAACGCCGCTCGAGACCTGACACCCACGTCTTCGTGTAGAGGTGGAGGTCAAATAGTTCAACATTACAGCCGAAGAGCAGGAGAAGTAGGACAACCTGATGGTGACAGATTCAGTGTGTGTTGCTGACGGAGCAGTTGCTCTGCTCCTGTCTTTTTGTCAGCTATTACTTGTGCCGGGAAGGTGTGTGGGAGGTTGGGACGGTTGGGGGAAGAAGGCAGGAGGCGTCACGCGCCGATGCGGATACGCTGTGTGGCTGCTCTGATCAGAACTGCCAATTACAGACCTCGTTGGACTCTGCCAGAGCTGTACAGCAAGCCTTCCGTGAGCGGGGACCTCATCAAAGGTCAACGAATTCTGAGTCTTCTTAGCAGACTTCAGTGCTGCGTGGTTGTGTTATGGCTGGAAAGCGTCCATGAGGTGATACCACATCAATAAGGCAGAAGGCCAAGAGTCAAAGCCCCGAACAGTGCGTGTTCTTTGGAGGGGAGAAGCATTCATCGGCCTTTCTCCAGGTTAAACCGAGTGCAGCCAGCTCTGCTGATCTTTCACATCCTGAGCACCACAACGCACTGGAAGATACGGCAGAGGCATGGGGCAAAGGCTGGAGGGATGGGTGGACGGACAGCTGGTTGTGCTTACCCCTGTTGCGGAGCCCTCTCCTCCTCGCTACCATACCGGGGGGTGGATGTGGCAGCTTGTTGGATGCTTAACACGATTGTGATATTCCTGGCAGGTGAAGGAACAGTAGGTTGGAATGGCCTCCTGGTGCAGGGGATACCAGGAGGCCGTCGAGGCCCTACTGCTCCGGGACTGGAACATCCTCAGGGAGAGCGAGGAATGAGTGGAGAACGCCGTTCAGGCCTGATAACCAGCACGCCGAGCTCAGGGAGATGGTGCAGCAGCTCAGCGAGGGAAAGCGACGCGGAGCAGGGAATTACGGAGCGTAGATAGGATGTCCGTCCTGCTCCGCCGCTGGCGGAGAGGCCCAGGCTCTGGAGAGGGCCTCTTCTGCTGTCGTCCTCATTCCTTACAGCCGCACACCGCCAGCTTCGACAGCGACCGAGCTGCTTGCGCTGGACAGAGTACGCTTCGTTTCCTACCCTCTGGTTACCAGCTTCCTTATGTGGGGCTGCTCAGTGCTGCCCCTTCCAACCCCGTGATGCAGCAGGGAGGGAAGTCTGCCTTTCGGCTTCAGAGGGTCCTCCTGCTGGCACTGGGTGGAAGGGCCCCAGAGACCCGGATTTCTTAGAAATGGCTTTAACCACCCCCACCAGCACGTAAACTGGGGGAGCAGAACTGTGTTTAATGCTGAATAATTGGCAATATCCGAGGCTGGCAGTTGGCATCCCCTTCTCTGGACTTTTTTCTCCTGGAAGGCTGCTATTTTTTTTTTTCCCCATCAGATGCCCAAGGTGCCCTGATCTGGGGTACTGGGAAGCTGCTGAGGGGCTGGAGCATCTCTGTGGCAGGCCAGGCTGAGAGCCCTGGGGCTGTTCAGCTGCAGAAGAGCAGCCTGAGAGGGGAGCTGAGCAATGCTGAGC
>JANIJG010165469.1:0-11125 GCA_024611175.1 Megaceryle torquata
AACGTGGCCTTTTCCGATCTTTTTAATGAGACCCAACCCCCCCCCCCCCCCTTATCCCACACTGCAGCAATAATGAACTGTGGTATCTTGGATACTAAATTAGTGTAACTGAAATCAAAACCTCTTCTAACTATCCTTCCTAAGACATGAGTTTCAGATTTTTCAAAATGTGTTGTGATGAGGTTGGTGCTGGAAATGTGTTTATATCTTCCTGAATATTTAGAGGTGCTTCAGCTTTGCCCCAGTGTCCTGACAAGAACTTTGACCATAACATTAGTTATGCATGGCATTAAAACAGAAAAACAGCCATGCAGGATCTTACCAAGGGTCCATCTACTATAGTGATGTGTTTCCAACATGGGCTGTAAGCACAAGTTTGGAAGAATAATGACAGAGCAAATAAATAAGATATTTGTCCCTAATACTCTCACCCATACCCAGTCACCAGATGTCCCTCAAAGACTTCCTGTGTTGGATGTAATTTCTGCATATTTAGTAACTTCCAGGGGATTTCTTTTCCATGAACTTGTCTGATTCCTTCTTGAACCAGCATATATTTTGATAACCTGGTAAGTTAAAGACAACCAGATATAACCACATCAATCCCACGAACGCCACTGGTTATGGAACTATACTGATGGCATTATGTGTCTAAGTGCTTTAACCAAAAATGATCCAAGTACCTTTGATCAAACCTTTGACCTTTCATTTGCTATCAGGTATTCAAGGTTAGGTAGAAGCAGCAAAATTTGTCTTTAAAACCTGCCACATATTTGTCCATTGTTCAAGGATATTGAATTAATTGATTTGGTTTTGTAGGCATTTACTAACTGCTCTTTGAGAGCTCTGCCAGATACCAAGGCATTGAGCCATGAACCCATAAAACAGTATTGGGAAGTGAAGTGTCCAAAGAGTGTATCTCATTTTTTTTTTATCCAAAGAGCTAATGCCTCTATTAACTTATATATGTACCAGCAGGGGTGTCTTCCCCATGTCATATGAAACACTTCAAGTGCTTTTTATGACCTCTGTTGGCATTTAATTATAGATTACCATTTCATTTGCATAATGTAAAATGTTGCCTGGAATACATATGTGGAAAAAAGAGCTATTATAACTGTAAGCAGTAGTTTCTTGCGCATGTGCCTCACCAAGACCATCAAATTTGTATTTTCCATTGCCCAGACCTATGACAACACCAAGCCGTCTGTTAGAGTTCCCTTTATCACTACTACCCCAGGTAGGTAAAGAGAGATTTCCTCTCCTTAGATGCATGTCAAGCACTGGAACAGGCTGCCTAGGGAAAGGATAGAGTCAACATCCCTGGATATATTTAGAAGACGTGTATATGTGATGCTTTGGGACCTGGCTTAGTGGTGGACTTGACAGTTAGGTTTATGGTTGGACTCAATGATCTTAAAGGTCTTTTCCAACCTAAAGAATTCTAGAATTCTGTGATTCTTTGTGGGATTTTCATCACAAACACCACAGCCTGGCATCTGCCATACAAGAAATGTGTAGAATCAATGACTGCATTTTGACTCCTAGATTACAATGAGTCAGCCAAAGCTGTCTGATAAAGAGACAAGGGTGCAGGCCACCTGTGTCTTTGCTGTGATTTTTTGAGAATGAGAAGTATATCTTGATTGACTTCAGGAAGCTTTTCAGAGACCTAGGCTAGTTAAATCCATCTCTTTTGCTTTTTAATGGAATTGGTGCTGTGGCAAGGAGCACTCAAGAAAGTAACTGCTGATGTTTTCATAGAATCATAGAATCATAAAATACCTTGGGTTGCAAGGGACGTCTAAAGGTCATCTAGTCCAACCCCCTGCAATAAGCAGAGACATCCTCAACTAGATCACGTTGTTCACAGCCTTATCAATCCTGCCCTTGAATGTCTCCAGGGATGGGGCCTCCATTACCTCCCTGAGCAACCTGTTCCAGTGTTCTACTACCCTCACAGTAAAGAACTTCTTTCTAATGTCCAATCTAAATCTACCCTTCTCTAGTTTAAAACTGTTGCCCCTCATCCTATCATTACATGCCCTTGTAAACTGTTCCTCTTCAGCTTTATTCTAGGCCCCCTTCAGGTACTGGAAGGATGCTATAAGGTCTCCCCAGAGCCTTCTCTTCTCCATGCTGAAGAGACCCAACTCCCTCAGTCTGTCTTCATAGGAGAGGTCCAGCCCTCTGATCATTTTTATCACCCTCCTCTGTACAGTTACAATGCTGTAGCTTTGATCAATATTTAGATATGGGTTGAGGATTTCTTGAGAGTGTATAAATGCATACATGCAACTCCATTTGAATCATCAGTTAAATAACTGTAATGCTGCAGTGAGGACAATTTAATACTGTAACTCTTAGCCAAGGAGCAACATCTGGAGGCCAGATGCTGATGTTAAAAGAATATCTGCTGGAAAACACTTCTTAGCCTTGGATGGGGGAAGCAGACAAAAAGGAGAAAAAATGTGAAGCAGAAGTGTATTATTTTGAAATTATTTTAGAAATGTTTATGAAGTTTTTCTAAGTTTTTGTACCTTTATGCATTACCAGTGTCCATGAAATTAATTCCAAGCACCATGAGCATATATCTCTGCATATAAGCCTATTTTCCTTTACAATAAAAAAATATATTTTGCCAAAGGAAGATATTGAAGAAAAGATGTAGCACGTTTGTAAGTGCTATTCTGACCCCTGCAAGATCTTGCCGATCTTGGACAATCACTTCTGATAGCAGCTAGAAGTAATCATAGATGCTCCACTATTTGCATATAAAACATCAGCTTGAAGAGACTGTTAAGTAAGTGGACACAAAAGATGCTTTTTATATAGGCAGCACTTCTGTTTATTTTGTTCTCATCCAGGAAAAAAGAAAATAAATTGAAATCTCATAACTTCCCTTCTCAGGGGCTCATTAAGAAAAAAATTTCTGCCCTTGTAGCTTTTCAACTCTCATGCTTAGGAATGGCTTCCTCAGTCACATACTCACTTTTAATAAAAAGTTGTGATAGATGTGATATGTGAGGATGTGATAGTTTTACCCTGCATCTTCAGAGGCAGAGCATCAAATGGATATCTTCCTTGGCATATCTGATGACAAATAACCTAATGGCTCCAAAGTGTATTATCTGTGCCATGGTATTCTGAACATAATTAATTATTTTCTCTTCTACTAGTTCCCAAGCAGCAGAATTTCCTTGTATACCCATTGCAGAGAATTGCAGGTGTTAAGTTCTACTGATACAGGCTTGCTTTGTAGTGATTTTAATTCTCTGAAGCATAGGGTTTCATTTTAGCATCCATGTAATTTTCATACTTAGAAAACTAAAGTCTGTATTTGGAATGACTGATGGGCATTCTTATTGCCCTGATAATTTGATTCAGACAACACTGCCAGAGACATCCAAGAATACTAAGGTAAATTAATTTATTCAGGCCTGATGGTTATGAATAACCATGTAAATATAGCATGTTAAAAAACAATTTCTTTGGCTTCCTTATTTAAGAACATTGTGAGGGGAGGAAAAAAAAAAAAAAGGTAAATCCAGGTGTATACCCTATCCTAAGGTATTCCATACCTCATCTTAGGCAGTGTTCAGCTACAGGGCAAATCTTCAGAACAGATTTCTATCATTCAGTCTAAAGTAATAATTAGAGTTGCTGGCAGCAAAGTCCCAGAGAATCACAGAAGGCATGAAAGAAATTGTGTCTAGGGAGAGTCCCTTGCCTGTGGCAAAGCAGCTGTATTTAAGTCATTCTTACAGATGTATGTCTAACCTATTCTGAAATAGCCCGGGTGAGAGGAGTCTCAAAACCTGTGCAAGCAGTAGGTTCCCATGCTTCATTGTTCTCACTATGAAAAAGGTGTTCCTAATGCTTGCCATAGATCTCACTTGTTACCACTGCTTATCCTGCTGGGGAGTGGACATGGTGCAAGGGGTCTTGTGAAAGCCCAGGATGTCTTCTGAAGACTGTGATGTGTTCCCTCAGTCATCCTTCTCTAAATTAAACTACACAGGTTCTTAAAATTTTCCCATGCCTTTCCTAAAATGGGGGCTCAAAGCTAGGCATAATTCTGCAGCTAAGGTAGGGATAGTTCTATTGTTACTTGCGGCCAGCCACTTAAAGCAGGACATGAAACAAGGAGTGGAAACTTGAGGAGACACAACAGTATTTTCCATATAGCAGAATCAAATAATGTAATTGATTATTTCTAAAATCTGTGTTCCCCATCTGACAGATCTGACTGTAGATTTTGTCTGTGGTTTAACCCAATACTTTTGTGATATGGGCATGTACCAGACCTGCCCCTGCTGTCTGAGCCATGATTTCTGTTTATAGTAAAAATGAAAAAGGAGTCTGCATTGTGATGGGCATCTGCTGTTCCTTTTAAATGCAGGCCCAGCACAAGACATTTCCATCTGGAGAGTTCGAGTACATTTTAGGCATGTGAATTTCCCAGTGGAGTTTGGGATGTTGTGCAGTATGTTCTGTGAAGGGAAGAAAGTCAGGAACAGTCACCAGAAAGAAGTACAAAATTCTTGGCATCCTGCCTAAAGCACAGGTCCATCTGTGTTGCCTTAGTGCTAAGCAGAGGCTCAGTTATATGTAGGGGAATTTTATTTTTTTTTAACATGGGGAAAAAATGCAGAGACAGGACTCCTGATGCAAAGAAATGCTGCATGTCTGAGCAGCAAATAAAGGAATGAGCTAATGAGTAACCCTGGCCAAGTGTGAGTGATGTTAAAGAGGATGTTAAAAAATAAGTCCCTGCATCCAGGACCATCAATTTCTTAGTCCTTCTGAAAAGTTGACTCATTTGAGCTCCTAGGGGAAAAAAAAAAAAAAAAAAAAAAAAAAAAAGTTTAATTGTAATATGTATAATGTATGAAGAGGTGAAAAAACATGGATACGTGGTGTTATTTCCAAGTCTGAGTTGCAAGTGGTTATGTGAATAATAACATCTTTTCAAACTGCTATAATCTCTTATATAATGGTAGATATAATCTCTGAGGGGAATAGAAGAAGAGCTAGATATTCTTCTAGAACTTTTTTTATATCATTGGTGTTCCTTGTGGACCTGGGCACCCTCACAGCTCATTTCCCTACCTTTTTCAATATATCTTTCTCCAGCTTTATTAGCACAGTTGTTCCCCTTATCATACCAGATTCAACTGTCCAGTATTCTTGGGTACCTACTTCAATTAACTAGCACCATGAATGTCAGGCAGGAAAAAAAAAAAAAAAAAAAAGAAGTTTCTTACTTTTTTTTTTTTTTTTTAAACATAGCAAACGAGAAATTAAAATGAGGAAACTTGACAGCACAAAAGTACGGCCACTTAAATCCGAGCAGCTTCTTCACATACAGGACCATGACTTTGCACTCAGACCTGGATTTGGAGGTAAGCAGCACATGCCTGTGCTGTGCTGGTTAATAGTTTATCCTCTCTGTGGAAGTTTACTTAATCTCTGTTCAGCAGTGTCACTTAAAATTGAATGGCAACCTTAATTGCAGCTCACCTCTTTTGTTGCACTCTGGGAAATAAAGAAGAAATCCAGAAATATTTGAAAGCAATGGACTTCTTTGTGTTTAGCTTATCAATAGCAGAAACTGTTCTAATTGTCTCATTTTCTGGACTAATTAAAAAAAATATTTTTAGAGTAAGATTATTTGAGAAGGTGATTAAGGTATCCCTGCAAACTGCATAGTGTAGTAGCAATTAGCAAATTATGTAGTCATCAAATTTGTTTTGAGGGATTGAAATGAACCATCAATTCATAAATCTGTTTGCTCATATCCATGGGCCTTCAATTTATTATCATGTTGTTTCTGTGTTGTTGGGTACTATGATGATTATTTCTTCATTTAAGTAAATTGCATGTGGATAAAGGGAGTATTTAATGGGATGTTCACAGTTTGGATTCAATTCTGACTCTCCTTCATGAAAAGTAAAATGAGAAAGCTGCCCAAATAACAAGCTTTGTCTGAGCCTTTGCGTCACTGGTTCCGTGGCCATGATTCATGAAAATAGACTGAACTACTCTGCATTATGAAACCAAAATAAACTACATGAGGACCAATAATCATCTGTGTACACAAATATAAATCTGGGAGGCTAGCTGAAGTCTGTGGAGCTACTCTCATTGACACCAGCTGATGGGACCTGGGGGCTGCCAAGCATGCAGGTAAACATGCTTGCGAGCATGGAGTAAGAAGAGCCTCTCTGGCTGTACTGGGATAATGTAAGGGTTTCATGTTACTCTAGAAATTCTGTCTTTTCAGAAAGCAAAAATCTTGCCTGATTGTGAACAGTTGCAATACATCTGTTTCTTGACAACAAAAGTTAGGATTACCTCTTGCATAGTACCTCTCTGGTCTCATATCTTTTAGTCTGGGCATCTTCTTGTTACCACCTCCCTTGCCACACAAGGAAATTAAATTTTTGAGAGTGTCATCTTAGAAAGGAAGTATCATTTCCATGAAAGCAAACAAAAATTTGGGATGTCCTTTATTGCTGGATCATCCCAAAAAGAAATACTTATGATGTGTATAAAAGCATCTTTTAGAATATTACCTGTGATCTGGCAGTTGTGATTTTCCACAGGCAGTGAGGATTTTTTTACATCCAGCAAATCTGTACCAGGCTTTTCCCCTTGTCCTTTTATTTTCAGATGACTAGTCTTAGAGCCCATTCAATTCCTATTGAAGCCAGCTGTAGTTTTTCCACTGACTTCATCACACAGGCCTCTCAATAATCACATTTGCCATGGGTATGATTTCAGCAGTACTCCTGTCTTTCAGAAATAGCTTTCATCAGAAGAGTACATCAGCTTTGCTTCTCTTCTGTCATCCACATGCCACAGTGGCATGGGAAGCACTTTTTTTAGTCACATTCAATAGTTCACGTACTTACAGATTTCCAGAACTCTCTTTAATATGTGGAATACTTCTGCATGAATCTCTCTAAGACTAAAGCATAGATCCATTAATATTTTTACAGCATATAGCGAAAAAAGTTTCAGCTAAATGAATGTCAATCCAAATTTATACTCCATTATTCCCTTTCTACCATTGATTTCAGTGATGTTCCAATAGTAATGAATGGTCTGGTTTTCACAGGAGGCAGGTTAATACGGCAGCAGCAGAGAGTTAGTAGACAAGTGTGACCTCATCAGAGGACAAAACTCGCCAACTGAAACATGAATCTGAATAACATACCAAGGATTATTATATGATAGCAGAGACAGGGTATGGGTTTCTCTGAAGAATGCTGATGATAAATGTGCAGCAGAAGGAAACTTAACTAGAGGAGAAGGTGAAATTAGAAATACCATCGCTACAGTCATTGTTACAGCAGTCATAACATAGCCCTGAACTGCATAAAGACTTAAACCACTTTTGTGCTTATGTATTTAAAGCAGGTGAAGTTTGGAGTTTGTTTTCATCAAATCTAATGAAGCATTTCAGTAATGTGATTCATGATGGGCTTGTATCTGTCGCATGCCACAGTACATGATTTATTCAGCTCAGCAAAATACTCAATTCACACTACTGATGGGAGAAAAACCAACTAGGTCTGAACAGCTGGGTGAGAACCAAGTATTTTAAAATATTCTTTCCCTTTAGAAGAGGGACAATATTTTTGTCCTCTCCTATACCCCATTGTGAGTTTCTGTCTATGACAGAGAGTTAGAATGACATATTTTGCTAATCTGTCTCCAAAGTTCCCCTTTCTCAAGAAGGTGAATCATCCTTTGCACTAGTTTGGGAGAAAAAGCAGCTGGAAAATTCACGCTGCTTTGAACCTGCTGAAGATCCCTCAGTTCAGGAAACTCTTAAATCTAAATCTGGCTTGTCTGATTTCATTTAGCCCGACACATGCAAAGTAAATGAGGCAGACTACAGGAGCCTAAAGCTTTTAGTATTTACAATGAAGTAACAAAGGAAAAACAGAGTGCACATGCTGAATTTGTAAACTGAGCAAATATGCACAGGAAAAAAGCTGGGGGAAATGAATGTAAAGTGTTGGATACTCATGCAACCAGCTGCAGCATTACTGGAAATAATTATGACTTTGATCACATGACTGGTTGCTTTCTCATGAAAGTATATAATTGCTCTGTGGAGATAAAAGATCCCTTTTTTGACCAAATGGACACAACTCTTCTGTCATTTATGTGAGTGTATTTTGGCATTCTTCTGTTGATTGCAATGCCATTCCAACTGCACAATCAGAATTTGACTCTCTGACTGCTGATTTTAAAATTTAGTCCTGACACTGATCATTTATTAATAGATTAGAGATCGAAGTCTGAGAAGCATACTGTGTCAAGATGAATCAAACCCAGCTAGCTGCCAGCAAGCTGTTTCTACATTTTTGCTATAGAAATGTTGTCTGCAGTTCATTATCCAGTGAGGTTGAGTAAAGGAAACCAGTAACTCAGTACACCCAGATGTTCTTTAAAAAACTAAACTTATATTGTTATATTCCACTTACTCCCTAAACCAGGCTCTTGGATTGTTGTTTGGTGGAGATGGGCGGTTGTGGGTTTTTTCTTTCTTGGATTTGTTTGTTTGTTTGTTTGTTTTGATTTTGCCTTATGTGTAATGTCATAGTCCTCTTTCATTTGGAAGTCTCCAACAGATGGATCCCTGTAGATGCAAACAGATGTGAACCAGCATAGTGATTTGAGTAATTCCACTAGACATTGTACTAGGAGCATAGATGTTTCCTTTGCTCACACAGTTTTACCAACATTGTGGGAATTGTGTTTAGTCCTTGCTGCTTTCAGAAGCACTGGTAAAGGCCAGGAGCTGGGGTATATATACTGAGTATGTGTATATACTGAGTATGTAAGGGGTCCTGCAATAGTATAGTAATGCTTGCCAGTTCTGCACAGATTGTACCAGAGAAAACAAAAGACTGTCAGAGGACTTGGAGTCAGATCTTTTCATGACCTACATATCTTCTTATTTTTTCAGTAGCCTGATAAACTGATAATCTGTGAGATGATAGCTTAAATTGGAACTAGAGAAAAAGTAAGAAATTAAATTATGTTGCCAGCACTTCTTGGAATGGTCATCCCCATGTTTTAAACTCAGTGAGAAAGGGTGAGCACAGGCCAATATGAGAACATGAACAGAGACTTGTAGAAGCTCAGATCTGAGGGCCATGATGCAGGCTGCCTTAGCAGCCAACACTGTGTATGTTGAGCAAGATGTTAAAGTGAATCCTAAATGCTTTAAGGTTACATTCTTTTTTTTGCTATACATCTATTTAAATATACCCTATCATTTTCTGAACTATCTTATTTCAAAATACTGAGAAATCATTGGTATAAGCTCTCAGTTTCCTGAGTTCTGTCTCCACTTGTGAAAAATTAACACGGCCATTAAAAAAAAATCATAGACTAGCATATAGAGGATGTAATTCTTTTAGTACTCTTTGCCTTGGTTCTCCTGGCAGTAAAACCCTTCCACATACTCTCTGAACTATTTTGCAATCTAAAGATTATGGAACTACATGATGATTGTCACCATGTACGTTCAAGCTCACACTGTGTATATATGTATATTGAAGTATGACAGCTTAATTTTTCTTTTACATCATGTTTTAAAGACCTGTCATTTCCTGTGTTAACAGTGTGTTAGGTAAAGAAGATTTAAGATTTATTATCTCTGCTTTGTCAAACAATGTAGAGGATAACAACATCAGCAAGTATTAGAAATTATAGGAAAGAATTTTGGAGCATTTAGCTGGTCAAGAGGTAAGAGTCTTTCTAGACAATTTGCCCCAATCTGCAATAAAACAATCTTAGTACCAAATTTTCAGAGGAACAGAAATCCCATTAGCTCACTCCCCCTTAACGCTTCCTCCCTTCTCAAGCTAAATTAGTAACATTAAAATTCATATGAAGATAAAAGGAGGGAAAAAATGAAAGACAATAGGGACTAATGTATGTTCAAAAAATGCTGCAATTCTAATAGGTCTTTGCTACCACGTTGTTTTCTGCATGACAGACTACCCTGAAAGGTCATAAATGTCTTCTCAGCATCATGGAAAATACTCACTTTGATGAATCATAGAATCATGGAATGGTAGGGGTTGGAAAGGACCTCTGGAGATCATCGGGACCAACGCCCCTGCCAATGCAGGAACACCTAGGGCATGCCACACAGGAACAGATCCAGGCAGGTTTTGAAAGTCCACAACCTCTCTGGGCAGCCTGTTCCAGGCTCTGTCCCTCTCACAGTGAAGTTTTTCCTCATGTTGAGGTGGAACTTCCTGTGTTTCCCCTTGCTACCTTTACCTCTTGTCCTATCACAGGGCACAATTGAAAAGAGACTGGCCTCTTCTACTTGATACCCACCCTTCAGATATTTGTAAACATTCATAAGATCTCCTCTCAGTCTTCTCTTTTCCAGGCTAAACAGCCCCAGGCTCTCAGCCTGTCCTCATAAGAGGGATGTTCCAGTCCCTCTGTCATCTTTGTAGCTCTCCATTGGATTCTGTCTAGTATTTCCCTGTCCCTCTTGAACTGGGGAGACCAGAACTGAACACAATACTCCAGATGTAGCCTCACTAGTGCAGTGTAGAGGGGGAGAACCTCCCTCGACCTGCTGGGCACACTCTTCTTTATGCACCCCAGGATACCATTCACCTTCCTGGCCACAAATGCACATTGCTGTTACATGGAGAACTTACTGTCCGCCAGGATGCCATGGTCTCTCTCCATGGGGCTGCTTTCCAGCAGGTCTAGTACCTTGTACCGGTATATGACATTCCTCTTCAGGCGTAGGACTCTACACTTATCCTTGGTGAACTTCATTAGGTTTGCCTTTGCCCAGCTCTCCAGTCTGTCCAGATCTCACTGGATGGCAGCACAACCTTCCAGTGTATTGGCCACTCCTCCCAGTTCCATATCATCAGCAAATTTGCTAAGGGTGCAGTCCATCCCTTTATCCAGGTCATTGATGAAGATGTTGAATAAGACTGGACCCAGAACTGACCCCTTGGGAACACCACTACTTACAGGTCACCAGTTGGACTCTTTATCACTGATCACAACCCTTTGAGCTCTGTTGTTCAGCCAGTTCTCAACCCATCTTGCTGTCTGCTTT
>JANIJG010165470.1:0-11170 GCA_024611175.1 Megaceryle torquata
CCCCAAAGAAAAGACCCCACCCCATCCTGTTCCAGCTAAAGCACGCCCCAGCATCCCAGCAGCACCCCCCCCCCCCCCCCCCAAGTCCTCACAACCCAAAACCGAGCTACCTCAGCACCCATGGGTGACACTGGCCCTGGTCACGCTGGTGGCAGCACAGCCCCTGCACCCTCCTGGATTCCAAAGGGGTGACCCCAGCCCCTGTCCCCCCCCCTCCAGACACTCCTGGCCATGGCCCCCCCATCATGTTTCCCCACATATTTTGGGGTGACTCTGCAGCCTTGGCAGAGCTGCCAGGTTGCCCATACAGCTGTAACCCTACTGCCCTGTCCTCTGCCTGGCACCCACACAGCCCTGGGGAGCCGGCTGGGATCACTGGGCACCCCACAGCCTCACTGGCACCCACAGCCCCACCAGCACCCACAGCCTCATGAGTACCTGCAGTCCAGCAGGACACCCACAGCCCCAGGGAGCACCCAGAGCCCCATGAGTACCTGCAGCCTCATGGGCACCCGCAGCCCCAGTGAGCACCTGCAGCCCCACAGGCACCCACAGTCTCAGAGGTGCCCACAGACCCACTAGGCACCCACAGCCCATAAGCACCCATGGCTCCCCAGGCACCCCCAGCCCTGCTGGGTGTCCACAGCCCCGTAGACACCTACTGCACTGTGGGCACCGACAAACCCACAGGCTCCTGCAGTCCCACAGAGACCCACAGCGTCTGTGGGGACACACGGCCTTCTTAGGACCCCACAGCCCTGTGGGGACCCACAGCCCCATGGGGACCCCCAGTCCCCCAGGGACCCACAGCCCTACAAGGACCCCACAGCCTCATGGCCACCCACAGCCCCTTGGGCACCCACAGTCCCATGGAGCCCCACAGGGACCCCGCAGCCCGTACCTGCGGTGCCAAGGAGCAGGAGCGAGGCCACGCAGCAGCAGAGCAGGTTGAGGCCCTTCATGGTGGCTGCCAGGAGCTCCCTGCCGCTCGCTGCCTCTATTTATACGTCGGGCGGGCTTGGGGCAGGGCAGGCAGCTGCCGCACAGCCAGCACAGATGCTGCCACTGCCGCTCCTCCACTCCCAGGGGCCCTGGGGATGGGGACAGGGATGGGGACGAGGCACAGCGGTAGCACAGCAGTACCCCAAAAGGCTCATGTCAGGGCTGTGCTGGCACAGGACACCTCCTGTCATGGAGTTCCTGGGGTGGCACTTCCCCTGCGAGGTCACTGTCCCCCAGCATGGCATCCCACTGGCATGGGAGTGGAGATCCTTGAGCTGCCCCAAACTCCTGAAGCCCCATGGGCACCCACAGTGCCAAGGGTGCCCACAGCACCACTGGGCACCCATAGTCACACTGGGAACCCACAGCCAGCCCTATGGGTACCCACAGCCCTGCTGGGAACCCACAGCCCATTGGTACTTTTTTGGCTGGAGGAGGATTTGAGGAGGGAGAGCAAAGCATCACAGCACTCTGGCATCCTCCATCCATCCCCAAAAGTGGGCATCCCTAGCCACCCCATCCTGGGATGATCTGGGGCCATCATGGGTGGCAATTCCACACAGCCCGTAGGCAACAGGACATGTCCCATCCACCCTGGGTGTTTCCCCATTGTCACTGGGCTAGTGGTATGGCATGGGGTTGGCAGTGGCTGGAGGCGCAGGGTTGCCAGCTCCTGTCACCTTCACTCAAAGGGAACAGCCACCCAGTGCCATCTCCAGAGCCTAGCCGTGCAGAATGGCCCCTGGATCCAGCACTGGGGAGGCACTTTTGTGGGGGGCTGCAACCCAGCTTTTTCTTAAGGAAGGGGCCAAATTTGAAGAACAAGGGCCCCTCCCCAAGCCTGGCTCCACCCACAAGCATGGGAGCTGGGGGAGCCCCTGGCCCTGAGATGGGGGTGGCAGGGATGGGGAAATGGGAGGTGGGAAGTGTAAGGACAGGAGCCAGTCCTTGGCTGGGCACTGTGAAGGGCCACGGTGTGGAGGGGAAGCAGGAGAGACCCTCAGCTGTGGGAGATACTGAGAGGTGGGTGCCCTGTAGGAGATGGGTGTGTCCCCTCCAAAAAAGCCATGGAGAGAGATGGGTCCATGGCTCTCCATCAGGGTGGGGGCAGAGGTGGGTGCCCTCCTCCCTAAGCCATGGGGACAACCCTATCCTGGGGCACTACGAATGCCATTCCCAGGGGAGGGGGGCACAAAGTCTGACCCTGGCCACGCCCAAGCCCAGTGGCCTCACTAAAACCAGCCCCAGATCCACCCCCTCCATCTCAGCTGAGTCCCAAGGTGCGTGTGCCACATGTGGGCACCATTAGCCAGGCAGAGCCTTTAAATCTAGCCCGGGCAGCATCCTTCTGCCTTCACCTCCTGCCCAATTCCCCGTGCAGGCAGCACTCCTCACAAGCCCCAGGTCCCCCTCGGAGGGACCAGTGGCCCCCAGAAGCCAGATCCATCCCCGTGTACTCCTCCCACAAAGCTTAACGCTGGGACCAAGCTTCTAAAAAACCAAGTACAAACTTTATTTTGTTTCTTTACAAAGGCACGAGCCTCTTTTTTTTTTTTCCACTTTCTTAACAAAATAGAATAGCTTCTCAATCAACACAAAGACCTGAAAATTGTAAAAAAAAAAAAAATACAAAAAAAAAAAAAAAAAAAAAAAAGGGAAAGGAACCGAGAAACAGCTGCGGTTTAGGGGGGGGAACCTACCAAATACCACCGAGGCTCTACACATGACTGGCCTAAAACCCTACAGCTGGGGCAGGGGGCAGTGAGGGTGAGGGACACACAAAATGGGTATACCCTGCACCCTCCCTGTCCACTGTGACAGACCCAAGCGACACAAATCACAGAATAGAAAAAGCTCTTTGGAGCTGACGGACCCCACAAACCGGATTAAGTGCTTAAAGGAGGGATGGGAGCGGAATGAAGGGACGGGGATGGGACTGGGGGTGTAAAATCAGCCCCAAACCCATCATCCCCGTGCCAAGGAGGTGGGCGTTGGAAAGGCCAGGGGGGTGGCATGTGCCAGCCCTCCTGTCTGTGCTCTGGTGGCTTCATCCTGGGATTCTTTTACTCTCCAAGGGGGATTTCCCTGCCCCAAGTGGGGTGTGGGATCTGTGCTAGGGCTGGTTGTACCCTGAAGCCAGGGGTCCCTGTCCTGCCTTTGCTGCCGTGTCACTTGGCATCTTCCCCCTGCTTAAAAACGAACATTTAATTAAAAAAAACAAAACACAAACAAACAAAAACAAACAAACAACAACAAAAAAAAACAAAAAAAACCCACCCAAACCCCAAAATAAAACCAAATACAAAATAGGAGAAAAAAAATTAATATCCCAACTGAAGGCCCTGTCCCAAGGGGACGCCATCAGGAACATGGGAGTCATTGCCGGCTTGGCGGGATTCCCCGTGGGTTGGTGGGGGAGAGAGTGATAACATGGGGTGGGGGGTTGTGGCCCCCTGTCCATAACACCCCCCCCCCCACCATCCCCCTGCACCCTGAGCCCCCTGTGTCCAGCTGTGGCCACCCTTGAGCGCCTGCCCCCCCCCCCAAAAAAGCTGAAGGGTGACCTTTGCCTGCTTCTAGCGCTCTGCTTTACAGTATTGGAAGAAGGTCATAAAAGAGACCCAAATCGCATTGTATTTTTTAAAAATTTCAGCATATTCTCTGACGTTTCCCACCCTCCCCACCCCACCCCCAGCCCCAGCTCCCCTCCCTGGCTGCCGGCCAGGGGGTGTCAGGGCAGCTCCCCATCTCCTGAGGGCTCGTCTTTGCTCTGGTCCATGGAGTCACTGTCGTTGCCCTCGGTGTCAGAGGCGGTGTCGGAGGCGGAGGGCTCAGGGCAGGCGCGTGCCGGCGTCACGATGACGGCACGTCTCTGCTCCTCTTCCTGCAGCTGCTTCTCCTGCGTCCCCTCGATGTGTTGGATTGCCTGCCGAGGTCAACCACCAGCTGTCAGCACATCGTGTCCTCCCCCCACCCCAAAGCACCCAGTGGGGTTTAAGAGACCCCTGTGAAGCCCCCTCGCCACCATCCTCCCCTTACCTGAACGATGGTGTCCAGGTTTTGCCGGGACGTGGAGACTGTGTTGATGACTGAGGATGGGCCCATAGTGACCACGGTGACGTGATGGGAGGGAGGCGGTGCTGGAACAATCACGGTGGGGTGGTGGGTGGGCGCTGGGGGAGCGTGTGATGGCAGAAGCTGGAGAGAGAAGCAAAACCCCCCCCATTCAGCGGGGACCCGTGCATGGCAAGGATGGGGTAACGCTTGTCTGTGGAGCCCAAACTCCTCCGAGAGCCCACAAAAGCTGAAGCAGCAGCTCAGCTGCTCCAGTTCACCCATTCCCGGATGGATGTGAGAGGATGCCTGAAAAAAGCTGCCATCGCCTTCACTGTGGCAGAGCGGAGCATGAAGGATTCCTCATATCCCAAAAGGGGAAAGATTTGGGCTTTTAAACCAGGAGAGGCAAGTGCCACCCCTGCCATCGCCCTGACCTGTGGAGCTGGGAACCTGTCACACCCCTCTGAGATCCTTGTTAAAGCAGCGGATGGGAAGATCCACCCTAGCAGGAGGCTACAGAAAGTTCACCTAAAAATAGGCTGAACTTCCCCAGAAGGCGGACAGCAGGGACCCTGTGGGGATGCAGCTCTGAGCTGCAAGCCGGAAAAGGGATGAAGCTGTTTTTTCTTCCTCCCTTGGAAGCTCCCCAGGCTGGCATGGCCCTGGGCTGAGCTCGAGGGTGGCAGTGAGCAAGGACCAGGTGCGGGCACTGCATTCCTCCTCACTGCACCAGGCTTGCATAAGGCTCCCCTCACCGCTGCGAAATCCAACTGTGCCAGCTGAAAAGGCTTCGAAGGCTCCTGTCCCCACAGTCTGGCCACATCTGCCTGGCAGTGCCACCTGCCCGCTCTCCCACTCCCCTTTCCAAGCCTGGCAAGTGGCGGGGAGTGGTTTGGGGGTCCCCAAAACTCATCGGGAATCACCCAGTGAGAGGTGAACTCCCGGAGATGGAGTTGACCTCCACCTGCTCTGGCAGGGGAGCGTGACCTGCTGGTGGTGGTGCCTGTGTGACTGCTGGCATCACCATGGACAGGACAGGTGCTAGAAACGTGCCTGGTGGAAGCCAGAGCAGGACCACAGCTCACCCCAGAGCTGTAGCTGCTCTCCAGCTGTGCCCAGTGGGTAGAGCCCAGTGGGGACGGACACGGCACTGTGAGGGGGTGAGTCAGAAGCTGCCACATCCAGTGCCTCCCAGCACAGCCTTGGAAAGCCACAAGCTCACCAGCACCAAGGAAATCCCTGTCTGTCACAAAGTGATCTTCCCTGTACCAAACCCTCCACTCTGGGGAACAGAGCTGCTGAAAGCTCCCGTGGCATGGTCCAAACCACCCCCAAAACACAGAGTACCCTTGAGCGCAGACCCCCTGAGCACTGGGGAAGGCCGTGTGCCAACCCCTTCCCAATTTCCCGAGGACAAGAGCTTTGCTGGGACATCATTGTCCCAACCAGACAGCTCAGGGGAAGTGGCAAGCACATTGCCAAACTGCCACAACCCCTGTACATCACTGCTTGGGGCATGGGAGGCTACCATGGTGTCCACACAGGTGGGCTACGGGCAGGGTGGGCTGGGATGGCACTGGCGTGCTCACCTGGGTTCGGATCTGCTGCTCGCGCTCTAGCTTCTCCTGGTGCAGCAACCTCACCTGCTCCTGCTGCTGCTGGAGCTGCACTTGCTGAGCGATCACCTTCAGCTTCTCGGGATACATGTGGGCCTCCAAGGAGCGAACCTGCCGGCCGAGAGAGCCCCAAGGTTGGTGGGCAGCCCATCCTGCTCCCAGCACAGCCCCCCTCCGACTCCCAGCCATGGTCTGTCCCCCTCCATAGGGTGGATGCATCTGACCCAGGTTGACCACAGCCAAGTGTGGGGTAAAGGCAACCAGAGCAGATAGATGACCGGTGTCCCCGCAGCAGTGTCGGTGTCCCCTGGGGGTCCCCACTAGAGGGCGAACCCAGCCCGTGCACGGCCAGCCTGGTGCCACACAGTGCCATCCAGCCCCATGTCGGCCTCACCTGCTCCTCCAGCATCATGCGGACTGAGCGTTCCTTGTCCAACTGCTGCCGGAGCTCGATCATTTCCCGCCGCAGATCTTCAGCCTTCTCATCCTCCCAGATATCCGGCGAGCCAATGCCTTCATCTTTGTCCTCTGCCCGTCGCCGTTTTGGGGAGGAGCCACTGAACTCCTGCCACAGGGACAAGGTGTCAGGGGACAGGGACCAGCCCTCATGCTCTTCTCACCATCTGGACCACGGCTGGGTGGTGCCATCCCCTCAGCTGACCCCCAGAACAGCTGCCTGCAGGGAAGGTGCTCCAGAGGGAGGTTGACACCTGGGGATGGACGGACTCCTGTGCCCTGCACATGCCCATCATGCTGGTCCCGACCCTCCCAGCCCTGTACAAACCCACATTCAACACCATGACTCCCATGACAGTTCAAATGGGCCACCTCAGAGTTGGAGCTGCCACTGGGCCATACCCCAAAATGGAAAATGGGATCCCAGCCCTTCTTCCCCTGACAGGTAAGGGATGATGGGTTGAATGGTGCTCCCCTGCCCTGCCAGGAGGGTGCAAAACATCTCCATTCCCCAGCTTGCTGGGGCAGAGGGTCTCACCCTGACCCCAAGGAACAGCCATGACATCCCCTCCCATTCCCAACACTACCTGAATGAACCGCTTGAGCTGGGTGTTCTGCTGCAGTAGCCGAGTCTTCTCTTGCTCCAGGGAGAAGATGTACTCGGCCGTCTGCTGAAGGATGGCCGCCTGCGGGAGAGCCGGGAAGAGCATGCTGAGGCAGGAGAGACCCTGGCATCCCCCCCAAGCTCCCATCCTGCCCAGCTCCCTCCCAGCCCAGAAGGCAGAAGCACTGCTCCTTGCCCAGCCCTGGCACATCCATTCAGGGTTTGCTTCACCCACAGTCTCCCCTGGGACTTCCACCATGGTGAACCTCCAGCTCACCCATCTTGGGAACCAAACTAGCTCCTCACCCCACCCCCCCAGCAGCAAGGCCACCTCATCACCCAGGCACGTCACCCTGCTCCTGGGGCACCAGGTGCTGTCACACACACCCAGCCCACTCCAGGACACCAGGTTTGTGATTCACACCCACTCACACTGAGGAAACCCAGCCAGGGAGAGACCCCCATTGCTGAATTAACATATGCAAACACCCCCAATTACTCTTACATCCCTGTCCCGCCTGATAAGCAAAGCAAAACCCTCCATGTCTTCACCCCACATCGCTGGAGCCCCTCTGTCATCCTATTCACCTTGCTGAGCTTCTCCCCGTCTGTGTGTGGGATGAGGGTTTTCAGAGACTGGAAGCCAGCATTGATGCTCTGCATCCGCCGTCTCTCGTTGCTGTTGGCGATTTCCCTGCGTATCCGCCGCTCCTGGTCCCGCTGGGTCTCTGGAGTCAATGGGATGTTGGCCAAGCTGCAAGAGAGGTACAGGGTTAGGAAGGAGGGGCTGCACCCCTGCCGCCAGCTCACTCCGCCGTGTCCCCCCTCACATTACAATGACGATGTCAAGCTACCCAAGATAGGAAACACAGGGGAGATGAGGGTTGTGGTGCCGGCAAGCACAAAAGTGGGTGGGTGGGTTTCTCCAGCCCCATATCCAAAGCACCGGGGATGCATTGACCTAATGGAGGCCCCTCTGCAGCCCTCCCAGCTCTGCTGGCCTCAGACACAGGCTGCCCAATGTCAGCACCAAGGCTGGGAGAGAGGAACCAAGGGGACAGCAGGGCATGGTGTGGACACCCAGGCAGGCAAGGGAGGCTGCGGGCTGGCCGGCTGGGTCCCCGTGGGGCCAGCCAGTGTGTGTGGCCCCAGGAAGGCAGCTCCCTCCCTCCCGCCTTGCTGATGGCTTCCAGATGACAGCTCCCAGCAGAGAAGCCCCCGTCCCACCCCAAGCCACAGCTCCTGCTTGCTTCCTGCCCCCGCCTCCTCGCCCCCTGCACTCTTGCCCTGCAGATGGGCCGGGAAAGGCCTCCCAGAGCTGGTGATGCCGCCGGCAGCAAGCAGGGACCATGGCAGGGAGGGCTCTGGCCCAGCACCTGTGGGTCTGGGGCACTGGCCCACCACTGTGGGGGTCCAGCTTTTTCCCCATACAGCCCAGGGAGCTGCGAGACTAAATCCTGGCAAGTGTCTTGGATCATGGGCAGCAGCCAGTGGCCAACACCAGCAAATAATCAAAAAAACAGGGCAATTGCACCAAACCAGTGCGACCAGCAGCCCCTGCCATGACACCAGCCATTTCACCTCCCCGCTGCTGCCAGGGTGCGTGCAAGCACCAAGCACCCACTGGCTGCAAGCTAGGCCGTCAGTGACGGGGATGTGGCGAGGCACCGAAGACTAAACAGTAGGGCTGGGCTGGCAGCACAAGGCGAGATAAGACAGGCTGCAGCCTCCCGCCCAGCTGCCCAGTGGCTCCGGGATGGGGAGATGGGACTGTCCCACCCAGTGCTTTGCCAGCACCAGGCTGGAAAGCAAAGCCTGGTGTCCTGCCTTCCATGCCATCCTGTTGAGGCTATGGAAGAACCACGGAGCTTTGGGAGCCCAGGGGTTCAAGTGGCAAAGCCAAGCCCTAATGACAACACTGCCACAGCTCCCAGGCCACTCATCACCCTCTGCGACCAGGGAATGCACCACAACTCCAAGATACACTGGGAAAGATCCCAGTTCATGCCAGAGGGATGGGGAAGGATCCCAGCTCATCCTAGGGGGATGAAGAAGGGTCCCAGCACATCTCAGTAGGGTAAATAAGGATCCCAGAGCATCCCAGGCAGATGGAAACGATCCTAGTTTATCCTAGAGGGATGAGGAAGGATCCCAGCTCCGATGAAGGGGATGGGGAAGGATCCCAGTGCATCCCAGGAGGATGGAGAAGAATCCCTGCTCAGCCCATGGGACTGGGAAGACGTCTGTCCAGACTGGTGCCAGGTGCCGAGTGCCCACTGTGCTGGATCCCTTTCATGCAGCTCCCAGTGGGTATCCTGCAGGGCTTGGACCCGGGATGGGGACCTGGGGGTCTGCCCCATGGACCAAGAGCTGCCTGTGGTAGGACTGCAGCACAGGGCTCCCGTCTGGCATCAGCTGTCACCTGCCTCCCCACTCCTGCCAAAAAATAGCCCCAAACTCATCCCTAAAACACACCAAGCCCTGGCAGATCTTGGGGACACCATCCCCTCACAGAGGCAGGATCTGTGCCCATATCCCAGCAGTGATGCCTGTCTCCAGGCCACCAGCCATGGCCACACAAGGGGAACTGGACAGAGAGGCCCAGGACTGGGCAGCACGGAAGCTGTTTCTTAAATAGCAGGGAAGGAGGAAAAACCTGCTTCCTCACCGGCAGACCTCCCGCAACCTGCCCCAGCTGCTCTTCCTGGGAAGAGACATGAGAAGTGACAGCAAAATATTGAAAGGGGGGAAAATACCCCGTGGATTCAGAAGCCAACTTGGCACCCAGCGCCGCTAGCGATGGGGCAGGACAGAGGCTGGGTGAGCAGGTAGCATCCACCAGAGCCCTGGCATGGGAAAGAAACCCCCAGGGTGCTGGTGCCTCAGAGTTTGGGTCAGACAAGTAGAATTTGGTCCTTCCCACCCCAGCAGTGCAAAACCCCCCAGCACAGTCCCACATCTCAAAGGAAATAAACTCCTGGGTGTGTGAGAAACAACCTGCAAGGGGACTGGGGGATCAGCAGGCCCAGGGCTGAGGCCTGAGCTTGTGCTGCGGCTTGAGCTGGTGAGCAGGGAAGATATGGCCATGCAGGCAGGGTGTCCCCAAGCTCATGGGCAGGGTATCCCCAAGCTCCTTGAGATCACAGGCAGGGTGTCTCCGAGCTCGCAAGCAGAGCATCCCCACACTTCCACGCAGGGTATTCCCAAGCTCACTAAGGTTATAGGCAGGCTGTCTCTGAGCTCACAGGCAGGGCATAGCCAAGTTCACAGGCAGGATGTCCCCCAGAACCCCGAACTTGCAGGCAGGGCATCCCCAAACTCACTAAGCTTGCAAGCAGGGTATAACCAAGGTCACAGGCAAGGGTGTCTCTGAACACCCCAAGCTTACAGACAGGGAGTCCCCGAGCTCACTAAGTTTGCAAGCAGGCTGTTTCTGAACTCACAGGCAGAGTATACCCAAGTTCATAGGCCAGGGTGGTCCCCAACACCCTGAGTTCACAGGCAGGGTTATGCTTGAGCTTGCAGGTAGCGTGTCCCCAGCTGCTGGAGTTTGCAAGGAGGGCATCCCAGAGCTCCTCGGGGTGGTGGAAAGGTAGCAAGGTTCCCTCAAAACTCTGCCCCACACCGAGGGCAGGTGTGGGGCCGAACAGCACCACAGTCCTGGGCAATATGGCTGCATTTCCCTGCCCCGGGGAAGCTGCCCTCCCTCCCACAAATGCCACGGGCCCACAGCCACCCCCAGTGACTAAGTTGGGGGACACCAGTGAAGCCACCCCCCCGCCCTGGGTCCCTGCCCCACGGCTGCACCCCCCGGGGTGCCTCAGGAGTGGGCAACTCCTCCTTCAAGAGCATCACCGGGATGCAGACCCCCCAGCCCAGGTGAGCCCGTGGGGCAGGGCCACGGGGCGCCTCGTGGGGCAGGACCATCCAGCAGCGGGGCCGGGGCTGCCCCCCACGTGTAGTGGGGCCTGTCTCCCGAGGGCTGCCCCAAGGGGTCTCCATGGGCCGCAGCTGCCCCACCGGGCCCCGGGCGCGGCAGGGCCCGGTCGCTCGGGCACGCCCCACAGCAGGGGGGAGGTTCCCGGGCCATCCCCCCATCGCTCCCGCAGCACCGAGGGCCGCCCCGCGTGGTCCCAGAGGATCCGGGCCGCCCCCCACGCGTGGCGGGTCCCGCCCGCCAGGCCCGAAGCAGCCCCGCAGCTCCATCCCCATCTCCGGCCGGTGTGTGCATGTGTGTGTGTGTGTGTGTGTGTCTGTGGGGGGGTCCCGATCGGCCGGGGCTCCCCCGCCGTGTCCCCGGCTTTGTGCCGCCGCCTCCCTGCACTACATGTCCCGGCAGCCCCGGCCGCGACCCGCCTCCTCCGGGAGGGCTGCAGAGTCACGGCCAGGCCCGGCAGTAAACACACACCCCCCCCACCGCACCCCCCGCCGGACC
>JANIJG010165472.1:0-11038 GCA_024611175.1 Megaceryle torquata
TGGGAGCAACGGGGCCCCAAAATGGAACCTAGCCCGGCCTGGAAAGGGAACTTCAGGCAATTTATTGGCCCCCCCCCTTAAATAAGGGGGGCCATTTTTTTTTTTTTTTTTTTTTTTTTTTGTCATATTTTGCTTTCTTTTGTTTCTTAGATAAGCAGGGATAGACTTCATGAGTACTGGGGGAGAGGAGGGGAGGGTTCCACATTTAGGTGATCAAAGCTCTTTCTTTTCCTGATCTGTTTTCCCTGAAATTCTGTTTCTTTCACCTTCAATGTTTTCCTTTCCTTTTCTGTCACTGTGGTCACTTCTCTCACTGTCTCCTTCATTCTCTTAATTTCTAATGATTTCTGTCTTCTATAGTTAACTTGCCATCCCTTGTTTTTATAGTCCTTATTTTTGGTCTCCTGAACCCAACCTTTTTAGATTCCCTCACCTTTCTTTGCCCATCTTGGGGTTTTTCATCTTCGTTACTTTCTTCTCTCTAGCCTCTGGCTTCCACATCACATCTTTTGTCAAAAATGCTCTGTATTTTTGATAGATCACCACTTAGTTCTGTCTTAATCCTATCTTGTCATTTTATTGATGACTGAGATTGGCTTTCAGCTCACTTACCATCATCATAAAGTGATTTGCCCTAGGGTCTGAGCTCATTGAAAGTGCCATCCTAGGCAGAATAATGACTATGCTGAAATGGCACCTTCTTGCCCAGTGAAGTTGCTTCCTTCCCCTCAGTTTCATACGTTGACGTTAGCACTGAGAGTGTATTCCTGCGTAGCATCCCTGCAGAGTCATTAGCAGTAACAGCAAGGAGAACCTCCTACGGTAAACAGTTCTGGAGGCACCGAGTTCAGCCTGGTCAGACAGGCCTGAGCATAAATTCTGATGTTGCAGGATGATATTTGTGTTGCTGAAAGCCTGTTTTGGCCAGTTATGCTCTTTATTGCTAGTAAGCAAAGACTCATTCAGGGAATGCAGAAAGGATCTTATCCTGACTCTGATTCACATTGGCTTGGCAAAAGAGGCAGGGTAGGAAAGATAATGTTTTAGCTGCAGACTATGTACATGTGGAGGCAAAGCAGCACAATAAACAGAGAAGCCTTTGGTGACATTTTTACACTGTTGCTTTTCAGCACAGAACCACCATTTAATTATTATTCCACCCTTTGACCTAGGGTGGCTGTCTATCTGCAGAATGGTTTTTTGCCAGCTGGAAGTGAAAAAGCACAAGTCCTTTGGGTTGTCAGAAGGTGGCTTTGATATAGGGCCTGGGATGTGCAGAGAGCCCTTATCCCTGGGGGTTTTCCATTAAACCTTCCAGACTGTGAAAGAATGTACAGAGAGTTCATGATCAAGTTGATCAGTAAAACAATCAGTAGAAAAGATGAGAAACCTCCAGTAATTTCTAAGAGGAATGTAGCTTATGCAGGGAGGCAGAACAGTCATGGGATGCATTTTCTGGGTTCACCCAAAAGAGACGATAATCTTTAAATCTCTGAGGAAAACTGCAAATGGATCCCTGCAGCACCACATCGTGCTTGACGGCCAGCTCCAGTGTAAAAATGTCCTTTTCTGCAGTCAATAACACAAACAGCTGGGTTTATTTCAGAGGCTGCAGCTCCAGGCCCTGGACTCCATTTGAAAAGGGTCCTGTAGCCAAATCAGGGCAGATCTGATTCTGGACGCTTCAGCCTGGTTGCTCACAGTTGGCAGAACCCTATGATGATCTACTCATGCACGTGTATAGCACAGTGCACTGACACATCCTGTGTGATGTGTCCTGCAACCCTACAGTAGCCCCACAGATATACCATTCAAAGGCAGTGCAGAAGAAACTAGAATACATCAGATTTAATTAGCTTGTCTCCTGTATAAATAATGTGGAATTTTCTGAACACTTACATGGTCAGGAAATAAAGAATAACTCCCAGTTATATAAATATGTTGCAATTCCCTTGCCTTTAGAAGTGCACAACACTGGGAAGGATGTGTTAGTATTACTCTGAAGTAGCTACAGCCCTCCAGGTATCTTCCAACACCATAAAAAGCAAATAGTGCCAAGTGAATAACTCAGTATTTCAGCATTTTATAGGTAGTACCTGTCCTGCTTTGGATTAGGCTGAGTTGGGTCTGCTGTGATTTTGGAGGTTAACTAAGGATACCTGATACTCACCTACATTCCACGAGGAACATCTTTCTCACCTTCAGGTGTGAAATTACCTCCAAAATGGTCTTCGTGAGTGTCTGTTGATAGCTGATTTTAGAGTCAACAGCAAGTTGCCTCAGGAGCAGAGAAATTTTGTTCATAATAGTTAGGGCTCTTCCATTGTGCTTTTATCTGCTCCCATTGTTCTGTCCATTCCTGATCTGGAGTGTGCTAGCTGGCAGCAACTGGCGGTACTTGTTTGCAAGATTTGCTTTTATTTTTAAATGTTGTATCTTATCTGGTTTTAACATCACGGGTTTAATTTTTATTGCTTTGTGCTTAGAGAACTCTAACTAAATGTTTCTATGAATAGGCTAAATAAATTATCTCCCTGCCCTCTCTTTAATTTTTGTGGGTAGGAATAACCTTGACACAGGGTGTTCCAAGGATTATTGATTACTGGAGCTGTGCCTCAGGCCATCAGCTTCTTCGAGCCAATTATTAATGCCCTGTATGGTAGCAATTATTGGAAAAACGATGAATGCATTTGCTGTGCTCTCTGAACACTTTTTTTCTGAAACAGCGAGGTGCTGGCGACAGTGGCTGACTAAATTATAAAGATGAGGGAGAGAGTTCTGGGTGCTAGGTCACCTCTCTGGGCCAGGCCAGGGAAGAGGTGGCCGCTGAGACATTCACCTGTAAGGTTATGCTGCAACGGAGTGTGGAGGAGCAAATTATTCTGCCATCCACAGAGCTAATGAAGGTTGGTTTCCCGCAGATGTGACATAAGTGCTGGAGGTAGCTATCTATAATCCTATCAAGGCTGGAAATAACATAATCCTGCATGTCCTAATTAGTACTAATGTACTAATTTTTAAATAGTGGAAATCTGGAAATAAATGGCCTCGTGTTGCAGCTGTGTTAAGAAGCAATCTATGTAGGCAGTTGTGGCAGCTCTGCAGAACTTTAGGGAGGCTGTGATGAGGAAGCAAAACTAGCTGTAGAGTACCATTAATCTTGTGACTGTTCCATGTGCAGCCTGGTTCACTGCTGGCATTCACCAGACAGTGAAGGCTGAGCTCAGCAATAGACCCTCCAGGTCAGAGGGTACAGTTCAAGATCACACAACCTGGTTTCCCTGAAGGAGCTCTTGTCTGGATGGTGCATTTCTACTGCACAAGTTCTTCGAAAACAAAGACGGCATAAACTGTTGAGGCACAGCAGCACTGTCCACAGCCACCACAGGATGTGCATGCAAAAATCTAAGATCTAGATTATAATGCTTTTCTCAGCAGTTGTCATCTTTGAGGTGTTCACAACCACCAAGATCAACTGACTTGGAAATACAAGTGGGGTTTGTCACCTT
Organism: Megaceryle torquata; assembly: GCA_024611175.1. NCBI lineage: Eukaryota > Metazoa > Chordata > Aves > Coraciiformes > Cerylidae > Megaceryle > Megaceryle torquata. The sequence continues at coordinate 3,510 of JANIJG010165472.1, forward strand.
TTTTTTTTAATTTTTGTTTTTATTATCATGGTAGTAAGTGCTACAAGGTCTTTGCTACTTAAGATCATCTTAACGTCTGAGTCTATTGAATTATGTAGCGTCCTTGGCCCTCAGTTTAGCCATTCCATAAATCCAGCCTCTGTGGCTTTTTTCAGTCCAGTTTTTATTTTGACACATGGTGGCAGGATCTAGCACTAAGTAACCACACCTCTGTGTAAGTTTAAACTTTCATATCAATTTCTGGTCATGGTCTGTGATACAAGAAATACCTGTGTTTAAAAACCTGCAGTATGAACCTGCCTCAGCAAACTGAAACCAGAAGTTGCAGAAGGGAGCAGAAACCTACTGCAGAAACAATAGATACATTAAAAGGGGTGATTTAGTTTATCACTTTGGGAACACCAATCGATTGTCCTTTATGACCGTTTTACCTGGTGGGTGATACAAATGCTCGCAGTGTAAAGAGGCCAGATAACATGCCACATGCAGCTCTGGGAGAACACGTGCCATTCTCTTTGATGAGCTAGGATGGCTTTTAACACATGAAAATGAATTCTTGCAGTAACTGTAGGACACGTTGTAATTTTATCAAACACATGGTTGAGACAGGTATTCTCAACAGTCAAGGTGATGTAGAAGGGTCATTGTTGTTTTGAGAGGACAGTAGAACTCCACGTGGCAAGTAGGACTGCTCAGAATAAGCACATTGCCAGTATACATTTGAAAATTTCATGTAACACCTACTGTTGCATCAGCTTCTCTCTTGGGAAGGAACTACCACTGGCATGGGAATCACCCCTGCTTCTCCCCCTTTTCCTTACTTTTTGTTTTGTGGACTTCAGTTCATGTTAGAGAAAATGTGTGTAGCAAATTAGGTAACGGTCACAGAACCACTTGATAAATATTATCAAATCAGGAGTCTAAGGATGGAAATGAATATGAGGAGTGGTATCTCCATCCCAATGAATGTGGAAGGAATTTTGTCTCCTCTGATGTATTTTTTCTGTTTTGAAGTCATTAGGCTCAAATGGGTTCCAAATGGTTTTCATTTGAATTCATAAATTCAGCAAAGGTTGTTTATAACTCGGCTTCAGGTTTATGCAAAAACACGGCCTGGGTTTGCTAGAAATTTGTATAGAGCAGATAAGGAATCTCTTTGACCACTCTGAATAGCTTTCATCTTAAAACAACTTCAGATCTGAGGCAATAAATAGTGTCAGCTGTCTTGATGTAATTTGAAGCATATAAAAATAGGAAAGGAGATCAACTGCAGTATATTATCCTATCTCTACTTGATGAGCTGATCCTCTGTGTGCCTTTAACAGTTCCTCTTGGATCCTTCACCAAACTTACTCCAAAGATAAAACACCTTATCATCTTAAAAACATCTGGAGTTATTCCCTTGTCAGCTAAGAAGCAAGACTTCAAAACCTAGCATACTCCGTTTGTACTGAGTGCAGTGATGAACTTTAGGATTAGAAAATGTTTTGAGATTGGCATCGGGGGATGCAGGTTCAGGAAAAAAACAGGTAACAACTAAATTACTTCCAAGTATGCTTTGTGCAACCCTATGGTCACTAAGCAAAGGTATTTCAAGTACTGGTTTAGGTTTTCTTTAATTGAGATAATGAAACTTTACCTAGGGAAGGGGAGAGAAACAGCATCCATCCAACTTCTAGGGAAATGAGTCAGATTTTTTTAAGCAAGAAAGCCTCCTTATGTATAAATAGTCTGTCTTTCAGCCATAAAACCATGCTGATCGATTCCTGAATTATAGCTCAAACTTCTGGTTTGAGCTAGTGAATCTTTCTTGAAAATACAGTCATATTCAGCTACTGGAAATAGGCACAACCTGAACTGAACCACATCAGTACACAGTTACCAGTCGAACAAAACGCTGCCTTCTTGTGAAGCTCTCTTTTTTTAGCTTCATTACCAATGACTGGATTCTAGCTGTGTAGTATTTCTGTTTGATTAAAGAATTTAATGATTAGTTCTAATCTTTGCCCAGATTTCTTTTTCATCTGCTCTGGGTCACCTTTATAATCCTCTTTTTGTGTTTTTTTAAGCTAAGTAATTTGAGCTCCTTAAACAGCATGAACACATTTTCAGATCTTCAGATCATTCTTCTGAAGAGGACTGAGGAATGAGAACACTGTTGTGCTTCCATAACCCTGACTATGTGTCAGCCCTGGGTTTTTCTGAATGATTTCTGTCCTAGAAATTAATAACTGTCTAGAGGAGAAAATAATCTATAAATGTCCAGTGGAGAGCAGTCTCAGTTCAGTATTTCACTAGTCACCCGCAGTGGCCTGTGTAGTACCGACTCATCCTTACATAGGCTTTTCCAGCATAAATTGCCAATTTCTGTTTCATCCCTGAGTTACAGGTATTTTCTGACTATCAAAATATTCAGACTGAGTCACATTCTGAACTGGGCAGGACTCACTCTGTTTTACTCCCTAGTTTATGTACCACTTCTTGTGTAAGAGGTGACTGTAAGATTTTCCATACCTCATCTAGTAAGTTTCAACCCTCTCAGAACTCCTAAGAGTTTTCTTCTAAGTCCCTCAGTATCTTAGAGGACCCTGCCAATGCACAGCCTGTGAGGTGGTGTTGGTGCTGAAGGAAACTGTTGTGGAGGTGTTCCAGTGGGAGCTCTGCAGGTACCACTGGCAAAAGGTCATCGTAGTGAAATTCTCTAAGGTGATCAACACAACAGGGCTGTTGCCACTGGCTCTACTAAATCTAAATTAACTCTGGAATCTGTAATTACTGATCTGTTTTTAATTAAAATAATATGACTTAATATACTTCTTTTTGTGTTTCCCAGAGAGCAGTTTTCTTCTTAGTTATTTAAACCACTGTTTGGTAATGAGAGTTTTCTGTTCATCTTTTTACACAAGAAGACATACCATTAGTAATCCTAATTGTATTTTATGCTATTCTCATACTGTAATCTCAAGCAGAATGGCCTTCAAGTTTCCTTCTAAGCACTGACTACCAATAATGTGCTCAGGCATTGGCTCTGCTTCAGCTTGATGTGGCTGACCTGCCAGTCATAGGCTTGCTATAAGCATCATAAAACCACGATGAAGCACAAGACCATGTAAATGCAAGGGAATCCAAAAACACTGTGGATCACGTATACATCTAATTTATATTCTTCATCATCCTCTTCAGGGATCCTCCTGGACATGAACAAGTTTTATTTATCATGTTAGCATCCTCTGTCCTCTTAAAGTGCATAATACTGGAATCCTACTTATTCAAATACAAGAAAAGAATGCATTTGGAAGTTACACCTGAATTTTCATCAGTTCAAGTACCTCTTTTTGATGAGATACTCATACAAGCTCATCAGTTATAAGTATACATCAAAATCAGTACTAGGTGTGAGTCTTTCACAAGTATATTGGCTAAAATCAAGAAATAAATGTGCTCTTTAGGGTGAAATCTAACTATATTCTCTTCTAACAACAGAAGGCAAATGCTAATCTTAAGGGGAACTGAACAAGATTCCTCTCTTATAACTGTGATTTTCAAATGCTGACCTTAGTCGTGAAGTCTGCCCAGTAAACCCCTGCCAGTCCCAGATAGGTGTAGAGATGCGTGGGGTAGTTTTGTTGTTTTGCTGGCTGCCACGCACGAAACCTGTCTGGAAATCTTTTAATAGAAACACTCTTTGCTGAAGAACACTTTTATCAAAATGCACTTGTGAAATGAATTATAATAAAATGATTGAAATGCAGGTTTCCCAGTTATCCAGACGAAGTGTTTTGATTTTTTTCAACATGGAATCATGTTTTATAACTTAGCCAAAAAAGTCCTGCACATCATTTTTTGGTGCTGATACATAATGGACTTTATGTCCCCTTTTTGTATAGTTTCATAATCTTCTAATATGAAGGAACAGTCTCTGCACTTCAGATTTGGGCACAAACTCTCTTTCTAGCCAGACTATAGTACTGGGTGGTATTCAGTGTTTATGTAAGGCATAGTGTGCTTTGAAGTAAGTTTGGACACATAAAAAACCACTTACATCCTGTTTGTATGGTTTTGTTTGAGTCAGCTCTCACCAGTGTGTGAGTATTCTTTGGACCCAGTGCTTCCCCACAGTGCTTGTTTCTTCTGGAAACATGACATGACAGCTTTTGGATTGTGTCACTGAGAGCAAAGAAGGAACAGACAACAGGAGGAATGCTTCATTCTTCTGATTTGAAATTTTCTGAGGTCCCAGACACAGAACTTAAAATACCATTTCCAGTAATAGCTGTACCCCCAATTCCATTGTATGGCCGACCAAAACAAAGGTGCTGGAAGTACTCTGCATGTCAAAACTGTTTTCCCATAACTTCACCTTTGTCACCACTATTCTGCCGACGTGTCACAGATCAAGAGCATGGATTGCATACTGAATTTTCCTTGTGCTCAGAGAGTCTGACTGCAGAGACTGCAGCTTCTGTTGCAAGTGTCTCTACCCTACAGGGACCTCAGTTTTAGCTTTAATAACCAGGAAATACAGGGCATCATGGTAGTGTAACTTTTTTTTTTATTTCCCAGTTGTCTCTTAGGAAAATAGCACATAGTCTACACAAGCTAGTTTCTGATTCATGCCATTTATTCTTAATGCTCTTCCCACATTTGTTTGTTTGCTTGTTTGTTTTATTCAGACTTCAAAATTATTACTTTACTTTAGTAAGGTCTTGGTGAAGAGGTCCATGTTGTCCCCAGGTGAAATTTCTACTCTCCCTCCATTCCTTATCCTTCTCTTGGACTTCATTCTCAGTAATTAATGCTTTTTTTGCCTAAGCCAGTTTAATCAGATTTCTGTCACATTTATCCCATTTAACATTAGAGTAAGTACCAGACAGTTAAAGACAATTACTACTGGCTTCCAGAGGTTAGATCAGTTTTTGCTTCTCATTGTTAAAGCACAGTCTCAGCAGGCATCCTTCCTTTGATGTCATGAAAGAAATATCTCACTGAATATTTTTATTAAAAGCTAATACAATCTAATATTAAAAATCCAAATCCCAAAGATAGAGATCTTCAAAATCTAGTGTTTTGGGCTTAAGGTCTCCTACAAGTATTGAAGAAATTATACCTAATTTATCCTAGAGTAATTATATAGATGAATTGTTCATTGGCACCTCAACCGAGACTCTCAGAACAATTTTATACCTACATTTCTCTATTATTATGGTCATTATTATGTCATTCACTGACATTCAGGACAAAGAAAATAGAGCAGAATTTGATGTTGACTTCCGTATCGTTTTGCATGAAGAAAATAGTGATACTTCAATTTTTAAAATGTAGACTGGTCTCTTAAAATGGAGTTAGAGGAAGTAAAAAAGACATATGAACTTCAGTGTATTAGTGCAGATTAATCATGGAAGTTTAACCATCACTAATTATTAAAGGGCAGATCTTTTTAGGGTCTGTATTGCTTAGAAAACTGATAATAGAATTTTTCTCCTTTCCCTCTGAAACTGTTGGGTTTTATCTAGTCCAAGTTCTTGCTTACCAAAACTTGTTCACCTTCTATTAGTTATTTAGTTATTTTGTTTAAAATCCAGTGTAAGGTCCTTCTATTCCAGTCTAAATGGTCATGTGTAGTTCTGAAGGAAAAACATTTTTCCAGTGTCTGATCCTCTCGAAACGGTATGTGTAACTTCTTTCTGTTTGCTGTGAGAAGAAAAAGAAGAATTAGAAATTATTGATAGTTACTTTCTAGTTGGTTTTGATACCTGTACAGAGGCATTTTTTTGAAATAAGCAAACAACAATTGCCTGAATTCTAGCAACAAGCAGTGGAAGTAACTCTCCCTTGCTTTGGTAGTTGTAACCATACTACTATGTTCAGAGTGGGCAAGGTACTGGTTCAGATTAACTGGTTTAAATGGCCTGGCAGAAACCACATCAGAATAAGATACTTAGGGGAAGGCACTTTGAAGAGTTAGCAGCTGAAACAATCTCCTTCAAGTATTCAGTGTTGCTCAGCTACACTTTACCCAGAGAACTTCACGAGCTCTTGCAAAGTGCTTGGCTATCAGTGGAAATGATGTGCGGTGGAGGGAGGCAGAGAGGACAAATGCCTGCTCCAGGCACCAAAGTGTGGCACTGATTTTTTTCTTAATGTATTTTTTATCATAGTGAGTCCTGGTACAAGGATAGTAAGATTTTCATTTGTATCTGATGTGGCAGAGAAAGAATTTTGCTGATAGCCTCTAAGCTGCCCCATGTTTTATGAACTAATAACTGAAATATAAGCATAAACATGATCTGAAAGTCATGAGGATTGTGTGTATACAGTCCTCTAGGACTTAGCAGACAAAGGAATTTCTCAGTTTTGGAATTATCCCAGAGTAAAATATTAGGCAGAACTGTCATAGACAGTGATCTCTGTTTTGGTGCCCTCACTGCCCAGGGCTCTCCCAAGGCCCTTAATTTTTCTACTTACCAGAAGTATTGATAGAGTACATCTCTGGAATCTGTCTGGTAGATCTGTTTTGTCTCTCTTCCTGTGAAATGGAGATCTTGAGGTTTTTCCTGCTGTACTCACAAAAAAAAAAAAAAAAAAAAAAGTAGTATTTTGATGGCTTAATCATAAGAAGAGTGTTAGAGGCTGAAATTAAACTGCATGGTGATTTGCTGTTGCTGGTTTGAGTAAACTCCCTTTTACATTTTAGGAAACACACTTAGTTCTCTTTCTGTGGAACAGAATACTTTGTAAATTCTGTGATTCTGTAAACCAGTTATTCATTCAGATGTACTAACTAACAAGACTGGAGTTTTTCCAGAGCATGAAATTTGACGTACCTCTATGAAAAGGTCACATACAAAGAACTGTTTAAGTAGAAGGAAAAAAATAATACATTCTAGGAAAAAAAAATTTAATACTTCCAAAATTATTATTTCAGTTTTTCATGTTGATTAATAAGGGAAATAAGGGCTAATTTAAAAAAAAAAAAAGGTAGCTGTACACTAGCTTAAATCATTGCTTTTAGGTTCTATTTGCCCAATACAGCTGGAAAGAAAAAAATCACCCAGAAAACTTGTGAAATTTGCACTGTATTTTGTAGTTCTGCTGCTATAGTTCACCTTAAGATGCAGAAAAGCTGAGTTCAAGCTTCCTCTTCCTGATTTACAGTAGAGATGTCAACTATATCCATGGGATGTTCTGATTTTCACCTTCTTTCTGAAGGATTAGTTTTCGTTTGGAATAAATTTGAGCAATTGAAAACTACTTCTCCTTTTAATAACTTCTCTCCTGTTTGTTTCCTATGTCATATGGTGCTGTCTATCTCTAGATCTTGTATACAAGTATCATTTATATGTGTCTTCCTCTACTGGAGAGTAATAATCAAACATTCAGAATGGTGCTGTAACTAGATAGGTTTTTTTGTTTGGTTGTTTTTTTTGGTGGTTTTTTTTTTTTTTTTTTTTTTTGTTTTGTTTTGTTTTTTTTTTTTTTTTTTTCAAAGGTAGAATAAACCTTGGGACCTTGCTGTTTGGAATTTCCTC
>JANIJG010165473.1:0-11016 GCA_024611175.1 Megaceryle torquata
TGAAGGGCAAGAGGTGCAGGCAGGGGAGAGTGGAGGACAGTCTGCAGGAGAGATGGCCAAGGGCTCTGGCCAGGCTGAAAGGCCCCAAGGGACCTGACTCCTTGCCCAAGGGCTGTAGTTTAGGCCTTGGCCTTGCTGCTTCCTCAACCAAACCCAGGGTTTTCTCAACTGCCTTTGCCTTTGCCTGGAATCCCAGCCTCCAGTGATCTGCTCTAATGAGCCCCTGGGGAGCCTTTCTCAGTAACCACCCTTAGTGGGGCAAATCAAGACTTCAAGGCACTTTGGGCTTTGCTACTGACTTGGACTTCTTGAGAGGTTTCGTCAGTCTCCTCTGAGTACCTGAGGTTCATCTAAAGAGCCCCAAGTGCCCTCACAAGATGTTTGTCTTTATGTAATTTTGTTCAGTTCTTCAAGACCTGCACAGATCATTGGATTTTTAGAGTGTAGTTGAGGAGGCCCTACTAATTTATTTATTTTTTTTTTTAAATCATTTCAAAGGGAATACCTGATCTCTGTTTAGAGAAGAGGTGAGAGAGGCATTCTCCAAGTGATACTGATCCAGGGGACCTCTTTGGGAGGTCTGGACCAGTAGGAGAAGCTGTCCCTTCAGGGCTGACACTCTCTGGACAGCTTGACTCCTCACATCTCAAACCTCCCCCTTCCTGGCCTTGGCCACCTGGGACTGACAGCCCTGATCCTTGCCTCAGACTTCTCCCCTGCTCTCTGCAGCTCCATGGCACCAGCTCCCCCCTGCTCTCTGCAGGGAACAGGCTGCACAGGAGTTTTTCTCTTTGCAAGCAAAGACAAAGTACTGTAAAGTTTCATGAACAATCAAACACCCTCTGTAACCATTTGCTCAGGACAAATGCCTCTCATAAAGTGGATTCTTGACAAGGGAGAATCATAGGAGAAGTATTTTAGGTAGGCAGACACAAAAAGTTTGATATGAACACAATGAAAGCGTTGTCTGAGGAGACCACTAGAGTGTTGAAAGACATGTCAGCTTTTGCTCCCTGAAGCTCAAAACAGCCACAGGGGTGAGAGGTGTCTAAATGTAAAAGGGAAAAGGAGAGGATAAAACTGGAGAATGATGGGAAAGGCCTTTGCCTGGGCACTCTGCAACTGAAAAGATGACTTCAGAAATGGTCCTTGTGTCCTGGGCAAGTGAAAGTCTATGAAAGCCCAGGGAAACAAAATACACCTTGAACAGGCATTAGAGAGGAAGAGAAGTTTCAGGGGAAGATCAGTTCTCTTCTCCACTACATCTAAATTCTCTTTTAAATAATTGTCAAGTCATTGTCAAATCACCATTTCATTACCATTTAATTCTTGCTTCATCCCCATTTGATTTCCTGCCAATTTTCATGCAATCATCATTTCAGTAGCATTCAGTCTTTAATAAAACCTTGTACTTAACCTCACAACGAGCACTTCTCTTAAATATCCACCTGGGACAGTAAGTGGTGTGGTCACAGGAGGGCGGATTCAGTCACTGAGCGCATACGGGGGCTCCAAGTTAACCTTTCAGCGATGCTCTAGGGTGACTGGGGGCATGGAAAGTGTCATAACTGGAATGAGATGGAGAAACAATTAAACCTGGAGCAGGGAAAATGAAAGATGGCAGAGAGAAGGGAATAAGAGGTCAAATGTTGGGAACACGTTTAGGAGCTGCCTGTTGGTACAAGGCCCGTAAAGAAGAGGAAATGAGGGTGGTTCAAGGTGAGACTGGACAAAGAAAGGCAGAGGAAATGCTGTTACCTCTGCAAAAGGATCAATTGCTGGGGGAGGAAAGGGAAAAACAAAGGGGTCTTCTCCAGGATAAAGAGCCCCAGGGGTCTCAGCCTTTCCTCCTAAGACACGTGTTCCAGTTCCTTAATGGTCCTTGTAGCCCTCCGCTGGACTCTCTCAAGCAGATCCCTGTCTCTCTGGAACTGGGGAGCCCAGAACTGGACACAATACTCCAGGAGAGGTCTCACCAGTGCAGAGTAAAGGGGGAGCAGAACCTCCCTTGATCTGCTGGACACGCTCTTCTTAATGCACCCCAGGAGACCATTGCCCTTCCAGGCCACAAGGGCACATTGCTGTCCCATGGAGAACTTGTTGTCTACCAGGACTCCCAAATCCTCCTCTGCAGGGCTGCTCTCCAGCAGATCACCTCCCAGCCTGTACTGGTGTACTTTATTCTTCTTCCCCAGATGCAGGACTCTGTACTTACCCTTGTTTAACCTCATTAGGTTCTGTTCTGCCCAGCTCTCCAGTCTGTCCAAGTCCCACTGGATGGCCGCACAACCTTCAGGCGTCTCTGCCAATCCTCCCATTTTCGTGACATCAGCAAACTTGCTGAGAAGACTCTGTCCCATCATCAATGTCATTGATAAAGATGTTGAGCAGGACCGGGCCCAGCACTGATCCCTGGGGGACTCCATGAGTTACAGCTCTCCAGCTGGACTTGGCACCACTGACCACTCTCTGGATGCTATTGTCCAACCAGTTACTAATCCATCTTACTATCTGCTCTTCTATTCCATGTTTCCTGAGTTTCTCCACAAGGATGTTATGGGAGACTGTGTCAAAAGCCTTGCTAAGGTCAAGATAGACCACATCCACTGGTCTTCCTGCATCCATCCATCCAGTTACAGTGTCATAGAAGGCTAATAGATTAGTCAGGCTTGACTTCCCCTGGTAGATCCATGCTGACTACTTCTGAGCACCCTCATCTCTTCATGTGCCTAGAGATGACCTCCAGAATGAGCCTCTGCATTGTTTTTCCAGGGATGGAGGTGGGGCTGACTGGCCTAGAGTTTTCTGGAATCTCCTTCCTGCCCTTTTTGAAGACTGGAATTACAATGTCATTCCTCTGCACTCCTCTGCACTCCTCTGCATTCACCTGTGACATCACAAACCCCTGCTCAAGCCCGGACCTTCCTTCTGCCCCATCTCCTGTGCATCCATCTGTGACATCACAAAACACTGAACAATCCAGAGGCCTGCTCAGGACCATCTCCTGCTAAAACATGCGAGACATCAGAAAGCCATACATAAGCCAGGGGCCGCCTTCTGCCCCGGCTCCTACTCAACCACTTGTGACATCACAAAGAGCTGCACAAAACAGGGCCCTGACCCATCTCCTACTCATGGAGATGATGACATCACAAACTCCCCAAAAAACAGGGGAATTTTCCTGTCCCATCTCCAACTCATCCTTCTGTGAGTTAACAACCCCCAGCACAAACCATTTCCTGGGCTTGCCCCATCTCCTACTCATGGAGCTGTGACATCAGAAACCTCTAAAGATTCCCGGGGCCTTCTCCTGCCCCAGCTCCTCCTCTTCCACCTGTGACATCACAAAAACCTGCACAACCTGAATCCTGCTCCTGCTCCATCTCCTCCTTATTCATCTGAGACATCACAAGCCACTCTAGAAGCCAAGACCTTGCTCCTGCCCAGTCTCCTCCTAAGTCATCTGTGACACCACAAACCCCTGCACAAGACAGTTCCCTTCTGCTTAGCAATCCCTACTAACCCCCTGGTGACATCACAAAGCCCTGCACAAAAGAGGCCTGCTCCTTCCTATCTCCTACTCACCTGTCTCTGACATCACAGGCTGCTACATCAGCTGGGGCTGCTCCTGACCCATTTCCTAATTATCCATCTTTGACACCTTGCACACGAACACAAAGCAGCTCCCTGCTCCTGACACATCCCCTGATCATCCACCTGTGACATCACAAAGCCCTGCACAGTGTCACATTCCGCTCGCTCAAGGTGGGGGGAAGGAAGGGAGGGACGCAGGGCAGGTGATTTCTCTTGGGTCAACATACGGAGACTCATAGCACAGGCTCCTGACAGAAGAGAACCTGTATCCTTATTCCCCTGAATTACAACAGCGATGGACACTGTGTGTGAGGTACTGAGAGGGAAGAGCAGGGAAAGGGGAGAGGGAGAGAAGAGGAGAGAGAGGAAGGGTGGCCTTGCCCCTTTCCACCAATGGATTTGGGGCACAGAGACCCTGGATTTTATCACCCTTATCCTGGTGGCAGCACATAGGAAAACTTGGTGTGGGGACAAGGCCACTGATCCTCCGATGTCCTTTCTTCCCACCTGACCTGGTGGATTTTGTCCCCTCTTCCAACCCCAAGGCTGCTTCTCCTGTCAGCTGGTCCAGATCAGGGTTTTCCTCACACAGGGTCTGAGATACCAATTCACTTGGATTGGAATTCCTCACAGGCCTGACAGGACAGGCTGCCCAGGCACAAGAACCACACAATCTCAGAATCATTAAGGCTGGAAAAGTCCTCCAAGATCTTCAAGTCCAACCATTCAGCCATCCACCTGACACGATTGTGACCACTAAACCACATCCTGAAGTGCCCTGTCTACACGCTTTTTGAACATGTCCAGAGATGGTGACTCCACCATCTCCCTGGGCAGTTCCAATGCCCAATGCCTCTTTCAGTGCAGAAATTGTCATTCGTGTCCAATCTACACCTGCCCTGGGGCAACCTGCAGCCGCTTCCTCTTGTTCTACCTCTCGTTGCTTTGGAGAAGAGACGCACCCCGATCTCACTACACCCTCCTGTTAGGTAGTTGTAGAGAGCAAGAAGGTCTCCCTTCAAACTCCTTCAGACTAAACAAGCCCAGCTCCCTCAGCTGTTCCTCATAAGACATGTTGTCCAGACCCCTCACCAACTTTGTTGTCCTTCACTGGACCAGTTGCAGCACCTCAATGTGGTTCTTCCACTGTGGTGACCAAAACTGAAGCCGGTACTCGAGCTGTGGCCATACCAGTGCTGTCTACGGGACCACAATCACTTCCACAATTGTATAATCACTTCTCAGATAGCCTGGGAAAGAAGCCACCATCTCTGGGGGCTTCTTATCTGACCTAAGCCATCTCCAGAACAAAGAGGAAGCAGCAGGCAGGAGGTGGGAGCAGGAGCAGATCCCAGTGAGCATCACCCTTGTTGGCCCAGCTGGGGCTGGTGCTGAACTGGAGAGCAGGATGGCAGCTGCCCAGCTTTGTGGAGGGGAAACTGGAGACCCTGGGAGAGCAGAGGGCAACTTCAGGGATACCATGTGCCTGGGGGTGGGTCTCCTAAAGCAAGGACTATGCAAAGGGGAGTCAACCAAAGGCCAAGAGCTATATTTGTCTATCCACAAGCCAAGAAGGGCTCTGTCACCCCACAGGAGGCTGTGGGGACCCAGCAGGATCAGTGGCAGTGCTGCCGCTCCAGCTGGATCTGCTTCCCATCCGACCAGCACCACCAGGGTGCAGTCACCCCATGGTCCCACAGCCCATGTGCTCTGCAGAGCATCACTGCCTGCTTGGAGAGCTGAGGAGAGCCCAGGGAAGGGTCTGGGAGCATGGGGTCAGATCAGAGGAGGGATGGGGGGAGATGAGAGAGGAGCTGCTCGGATCTGGAAATGGTCCCAGAGAGAAAAATGGCGTTGCTCAGCTGCTGCAAGCTGACACCCAGAGTTTGGATTCCCTAAAGCACGGTCCCGGGGGAGAGCCAGAAGGCCTTGCTTCAGCCTCAGAGGGGATTTTGGGGATGACTCAGGGGCTCTTAGGGAGGTTTCTGTGGGGTGCAGGCCACTAAAGTCGAGTAAAGGCTCCTGGACCCTCCCCTCCAGGCTCTATTTCAGCCTGGCCCAGGGATTTTGGTGCATAAATTTCAGGTATTTTATTTTTTGAACCTAAGCATAAATGCTTTCCTCCCCAGAGGAGAAACCAGCCTCAGGGAGCTGAGAATGTCCCTGGGCAGAACTTCCTGATTCTATCTGATCCCACTTTGAGGGGGGATCAAAGTGAGAGAAATGTTCACGCTTGTGGGTGGGCCACAGTGCCCACGTGTTTTTGCTTCTGTCCCACTTTTGTCCACTCACCACATGTGGACACTTCTGGGGACCACTGGGAGAGGGTGGTGGCCGCTACCTCCCCTGCCGTGTGGTAGGGAGCTCCTGAGGGAGCTGTGATCTCCTCCCTCTGCCCTGCTCATCCTGACACCTCAACTCTGTGTCCTCAGCTGTTTCTCTCCTGGGGCTCGGGAGGCTGGTGGGGGTGGAAGTGGCTGCGGGGGACCGCGGGGCAGTTTGAAACACAAACTCGTGTATGTGGAGTAATACACAGCTCGGATTCCTCAGTCAGGATGAGGACTATTTCTCACAACTGTCATTCCATTTTTCTCAGTACCTTGTTACAAATATAGATGCAAATATATTTCTCCTGTCCTCCGCACTCTGAATGTTGCAGCAAAGAGGAGAAGGAAAGAGCAGATCTGGGGGGAGAAGGAAAGGGACAGACCGGAGAGGGGGGAATTTTCTCACTCTGTCTATTCCTTCTGCTGACTCCTCCCCTGCACCTCCTTCAATGCCTCATCAAATAACTCCTCACTCTAAGTGTAATAACTTTGAAGGCACTTCCTGATCCATCTTTGCTGTGCTGCATCTCCAATGTCTATCCCCAACATTGATACCCTCTGTGTTTCTAATGTACTCATGGCATATACACGTAGGCATCCATAAATATTTCCGATAACCGTGTTTCTGCTTTCTCTATGCTTTTTGCAGCAGGAGCCCTTTGGGGATTTCCATCTCATCAATTTCCTCCCAGTTTTTACTTCAAATGTTCCTTTGCTATTAAATTAAAAAAAACCCAAACAAACAAAACAAAAAACAAGCCCACGATGATCCAACAGCAAACTCCTTGATGCCTTGACATAGCAAAGGCCTGACTGATGTCTCCTTGTCATTGTTTCCTTCCTGCCCAAATCCATCTGCTGCTTGTTTGCGTATTTGAATCGTGAGTTACTTGAGGTAGACAAATTCAGAAGTGAGAGAGGGGAGCAAAAACTTTGAGGAACCGTTGTTGTTTATAATTCAGTCCCATTTTTAGTGCACGGTGAAGTGCAGAAAAGCCAAGTCCTGCAGAATGTTACACTCTTGGTGTGGTGGCAAAGCAGCTGCTGGCTGTGTCTGTACGTTGAGTGCAGCCGCTCTCGCTCTCTGAGCAAAAATATTGGCTGTGGGAAGGCTGCATTACTCCAAACACAGTGAGTTTCTGGAGAGCAGCTTGTGTGCATACCTGTGAATAGTTTTCAGTGCTGCAAAAAATCTTGTTGTGGAGTAAGGCACAAGAATAGGAAGCTAGTACTGATACTGCATTTAGTGTGAGCAAATGGGAAGATTTGGGACAGAAATTGTTTGACTGTGCCTCGCAGGGTAATAAGAATGCGACTGACCTCCTTACACCCTGGAGGTTGGTAAAAGAGACTTTGAAAGACTTTAAGGTGGAGAAAGAAAGCTCAGGGGAAAGCCTTTATAATCCAGGGGCCCCCATGGTCCAGGCTCCAGCAGTGAGAGGTCAAGATATGAACCCAGGTGGGGGGAACCCCTCCTAAACATAGACCTTGGTTGAGGAAGAGGGGATTGTAAGAGGACTCTGATGAGAAAGCACAAGATGAGTTGTTTCCTCCACAAAGACCAAAGGAGCAGAAAGCTCCTCAGGCAGCTCCCCCTTCGCCTCCCATCGTGGAGCACTCTGCTCCACCAACCACCTCCCTCTGATGAGGAAAAGGAAAATACCCCTGTGGTGTCTACCAACCCCTTATTGTATCCCCCGCCCCTGCCGCCCAAAGATGAAGGGATGAGCGCCGACACAAGTATTCCCTTCAATGCCCCAGCAAGTGCCATCAAACCTATCCTCTGTGTGCAACTCGCAGGAGAAACCACGGGGGCGGCAGGGATGGATGGATCCAGTGCCGAGCAAGTAACTTTATCATCATATTCAGTGCAAAAGGTGCCCCTTGCGGCCCACGGACCAATCGGCAGAGGCCTGAGTGCACTGTTAATAGGACGTTCAAGTGCAGCCTTACAAGGTATCAATGTTGGTGTTATTGATGCTGATTAGACTGGACAGAGAAGTGCTATGGTTTCTACACCAATGCCACCCTTAACAATGGACACCAGGGTATTAGGGTTGTGAGGCGTGACCCAAAGTTTAATAGCGGCTAAGCCTGTAAGAATTTGAAATCCTGAAGGACAGATTGCGACAATACAACCATATGTTGCTGCCGCTCCTCTGAACTTAGGGGGAAGAGATGTCCTGGGAGCATGGGGGATGAGGATTACAATGGATTTTTAAGAGTGGCCCCTGTGCTTGAGGGCGTGCAACAACCTACCTTAGCTGTAAGGTGGCTGACTGACACACCTCTATGGGTAGATCAGTGGCCCCTCAACCCAGAAAAGTTCCACGCCCTCCAGAGCTTGGTAAAGGAACAGCTACAAGCCGGTCATATTGAACCTTCTCACAGTGCCTGGAATACACCTGTGCTTGTCATAAAAAAGAAATCAGGGAAATGGCGGTGGTTACACAATTTACGACGAATCAGTGCTGTTATGGCCAGTATGGGCGCACTGCAACCAGGACTACTGTCACCTACTATGATCCCAGCAGGGTGGAATATTTTAATGGTGGATCTGAAAGACTGGTTTCTTTACTATTCCGTTAGCAGAACAAGATAAAACCAAATTTGCTTTTTCAGTTCCTTTCTTCAACCACGCAGAGCCTGTGAAACGTTATCAGTAGAAAGTGTGACCTCAAGGCGTGAAAAATTCTCCCACAATTTGTCAAGGGTTTGTAGCTCAGGTACTCTCAGGGTTGCAAGAACAATACCCTGACTCTTATTGTTCGCACTATATGGATGATATTCTTTTTGCAGTATATGACCCGACCCGATTGGATGACATGGAATGATCAGCATTATGTCACCCTAAACAGTATGGGTTGGTTGTGGCTCCAGAAAAGGTGCAACGTACAAGTCCTTGGTTATACCTAGGTGCAAAAATATTGGATAAGATTGTAGCTCCACAGCCAGTAACGCTGAATAGGGAAGTAAAAAATCTCAAGGACATCCAAAAGCTAATGGGAGCAATTAATTGGATCAGGCCCTACTTAGGATTGACATCTTCTCAATTGAGTCCCCTAAAGGAATTACTGAAAGGGGATTCCGATATTCCTGCACCGAGACGGTTAACCAAGGAAGCACCTCAGGTACTCGATGAGGTAGAAGGAGCAAGACAGAAGAAATATGTTTATTGCCTGGAAATAACAGAAGTTGTGCGAATTTTTGTTTGAACAGATCACACGATTCTGCATGCATCGCTTTGTCAATGGAATGAAACCTGGGCGGATCCTTTGCATGGGTTGGAATGGACGTTTTTACCCTGTCAACTCAGAATGACAGCACCAGGCATTTCTGAACTGGTGGCTCGTTTGATAATTAAAACAGGGACACGTTGTCTTGACCTTTTCGGAGGAGATCCAGCAACCATTGTTATTCCAATTAAATCTGAATATTTCGAGCGGTGCCTGGCAAATGACATGGTCCTACAATCCGCACTGGCAGATTTTCAAGGAGAAATGAAATATCACCTCCCTAGCCAGCCAATGTTGGCACACTTGGCAAGGGCATGCTGGGAGGCTCTCCCATTGATCCACCTGGACAATCTTTCATGCAGATAAGTTGGGATTTTCCTTGATTCCATCTTTTTCTTCTTGGATATTTACTTTTTGTCTCCCCAGGCATGGAAATGTGAGTCCTGGAAATGGCAATTCTTTTGTATTTATGGGAGCGTTGGAGACTAGGTCAGATCAAAATGCCTACGTGGTGTGTGTAGGTGTCTGCAGCCCTGTGAGAAGGAGTTGGGGAGACAAGAAAGAAAGGATCATAGAATGGTTTGTGTTGGAAGGGATCTAAAAGACCATCCAGTCCAACCCCCTGGCCAGAGGCAGGGACATCTTTCACTAGTTCAGGTTGCTCGCAGTTCCTAACCTTGGACACTTCTCTGGGCAACCTATCCCACTGTCCTGCCACCCTGATCATACAACATTTCTTCCTTTTACCCAATCTAAACATTCCCTCTTTCACTTCCAAGACATTACCCCTACTTCTGCCAGTACTGATGGTAGTAAAATGTCTCACTCCATTTTTCTTGCCCTATGACCACTACGGTTTCATCTGCAAGCCCCTTGGAGAGTCCCCAGAGATGTCCAAGGATGGGGTCTGAAGGCCTCAGGCTGATGAAAACAGCTGAGGGCCCTGGGTCGGTGGTGGGAAGACTGAGAACTATCAAGGAGTAGCCTGAGACTACTTGCAAAAAGCAAGAAGAGTACAAAGTGGAGCTGGGGAGGTCCAGGATGGACATGAGCTGAAAGAAATGATACAAGAGTGCTGTGCTGCGGTGCAACACGTGTCCCAGACGTGGCCTGGATCAGTCCCAGGCTTGCTGTTTGAAAGGAGAGGCAGAAGGAAAGGAAGGTGACAGCAAGGTGGGGCAGAGGAGTGGGAACCTACAGCCGCAGGGAAAGAGGCGTGGGTGATGAGACACCATAGGACAGCGTGTGGTGGAGATGGCAGAAGGAGGTGGAAGAGCCCAAAGGCCCTGACACAATCAGCGTCTTGCTGGTGTTGACTCTGGCTGCAGTCTCTGCCAGTGCTGCCTGGGAGGAGACACCTGACCCTTCCAGGCCTGGGGCCTTCTGTGCTCCTTGTCCATCCTCAGGGGCCTGGAGGTGTGGTAGCAGAGCTCTGCCCTTGGCATTGCCCATGTCAACCTCCCAGTGCCCCAGGAAGAGCCCTGAGCACTGCATGAGGGACAGGATCTGCCTTTTTAACAACTGGGTGTCAGGGTTTGGCCCTTTGGATGAATGAAACCCATCAAGAGTCACTCAGGATCACAACCATCTTCACCTGCTTTTCCTGATCTGTCATCTCTGCCTCCAGTTTGCTGCTCTAACTGGAAACTGGGGACGCTTTCCCAGCAGCATCCCTCAGAGGGACCTATTAACACCACAAGAAGGTTAGGAGCAGGAAACTTCTGAGTTTGCACCTGCCTGTGCCTTCTGCAGAGGTTTCTTGAAGTTCCACTCAGTCCCTGAGTTGAAGGACTCAGAACAAACATCAGCTGTGTGGTCATTCAAAAGCCTTGTTCTCTTGCTGTGCTGCTGAGCTGTAC
>JANIJG010165475.1:0-11001 GCA_024611175.1 Megaceryle torquata
TGACGACAGTGGAGCTCTGGCACTGCCTGACACAGGGCTCATTGCAGCTGTTGGCCAGTGGGGTTGGGCCGCAGGGCCCACAGGGCCCACAGGGTCTGCAGGTCTGGCACTGGTCACAGCAGGACATGTCTCTGGGTCACAGGAGCACCTGGGATAGAGGACAGAGGAAACCAGACAATGTGGAGATATGAGAAGCAGTCCTGTACTCCAACAGAGTAGAGCCAAGGCCCCTCCTGACCCAGGAGACACTGCCCACCGCAAAGCCCAGGAGACACCTCCACTAAGTGCCTGCCTCACTCTGCAGAAGATTTTCTGTCCCCTTCTTTCTTTCAGGAGAAGCAGCTGCCAGACCTGGGCTAGGACAGCCCCTGTCAACTCAGACACACATCAAGGAAAGACCAGATCTGGAAGGAGGACGAGATGGGGCTTCACACTCACCTGGTTCCCAAGAAGGAGGTGATAGAAGTGGGTGATGGAACAGAGAGTTGGGCAGCTTTTTATAGTAGTCCTGCAGTGCCTCAGGCCCAGATTCACCTTTGTGGAAGGAAGAATTGTCTGACAAGCTCATGCCAAATGCAAAGCATCCCAGTTAATGGTATGGGCTATGTCCTGCCTTCTTGCTCTGCTTTTTCATTTCCTGGCTCCTGTCACATGCTGGCCCATGGGAAGGCAGTTTGAGAGCCCCAGGGATTTCGAGGCTTGACACACATCAGCACAGACTCATTACAAGTGTTTCTGGCCTCCTGTGCAGGCAGGTGATGTTCACCTGGTTTATAGTTGGAGGTTTGTTTGTGGTAAAGTTGTCAGGAAATGGGCACCACTCTCATGCTTCTCCTCCAGATGCTCATGGCCTGTCATGTGGGAGGACTGGCTGCAGTCTTGGCTCTTACTGTCTCACCTCTCTCATCAGAGATCAGAGAATGATCATCAGATCATTCATTGCTGGTCGACTTCTGATGCTTTGACCCTGTTTGCAACCCTGATATTTCTCTCAGGACAATTTGGCCAGGCTCATTTATATCATCTACTCTCTGTAATCTGTACAGGTCCACAGCAAACTCCATGAGTGTGTCTGGGGCTACATTTACATACAGAGTTGTCACAGTTTAGGGTCAGGGCAGCCCCTTAGACCTATAACAGATGCTCTCTGTTAACCCCCCTCCCTCCCCAAAGGGGAAGAGAAATGGAATAAGGGAGAGAGACTTAGAGATTAGAAAATGAGACTAGAACAACTTTAATGATAATAATAATAAATATAGAATATGTGCAAAACCAGTATCGAATCCAACTTCACCCCTCCCCCCTCCAATGGTAATTACATCACTGTCACCACTGATGCTGTGAGGCAGGCACCGGGGGGTCCCAGACTGGGCCCCGCAGCAGATGGGAGCTGTGCTCAGGAGCTGAATTCTGGTACTGGATTCAGGAACACACCGATTGGGATAGAAAGCAGAATGAACAGAGTCCTCCTTGGATGCTCTGAGGAAGAAACTGAAAGAGGACCTGAGCTAAGCCAAGCAAAGCTGGCAAAGTGGTCCAAGAGGGGAGAAGAGTCCAGGACCCCCCAGAGAGAGGCCGAGCAAGCAAGCAAGCAAGCTAGCTGGCAAACAAAACTAGCAAGCAAGCAAGCCAACAAAACCAAAACTAGCAAGCTAACAAAAAAACTATATACCCTACAGATCCCTCTGCTTTATACCAAATATTACACATATGGGATGGAATACCTTATTGGTCAGTTTTGAATCTCCTGTCCTGTACACTCCTCATTGCAGGTTCAGCCTTTCACTTTCCTGCACCCCTGAATGTGGTACACAAGCAGTGGCCTGTGAGATCCACACCTCAAATCTCCAACCCATGTCGCATCTTGTCCTTGATGACCCTAGGTGTCATGGACCCACTGAGCTATAAATAATTCACCCTTATGCTGCCAGTCCCAATTCACCTGAGCCATTCTGATCTTGGCAGCCTAATCTACCTGCTAGTTCTTGTGATGCTTTTCAGTGTCCCTGCTCTTGGGTACCTGGGCATCCACATGACATACCTTCACCACCAGTTCTCCGCCCAAGCAGCAATATCCTACCATAATTCAGCAGCCTGGATGGGTTTACCTTCGCACTGCCAGTTACTCTGCTTCTACTTCTGTAACCACCCCCACAGGTAAAGAGATAGAGCATTGGCCACTTTTCCTACTCAGATGTATCTAAAGCCAGCTAAATGGCTTTTACCTCTGCAAACTGATTTGATTCACCTTCATATAATCATCGAATGATTTGGACCAGAAGGCACCTCTAAAGGTCATCTAGTCCAACCCCTCTACAGTGAGCAGGGACATCCTCAACTAGATTGGGTTATTCAGAGACTCAATGAGACTCATCTTGAATATCTCCAGGGATGGGGCCTCAACTACCCCCCTGGGCAACCTGTTCCACTGTTCCATCACCCTCATGGTAAAGAACTTGTTTCTAATATCCAACTTAAATCTACTCTTCTCTAGTTTAAAACCTTTGCCTCTCATCCTGTCACTACAGGCCTTTGTAAACAGTCCCTTTCTCACCTCCTTGTATTCCCCCTTCAGGTACTGGAAGGTTACTATTAGGTCTCCCTGAAGTCTTCTCTTCTCCAGTCTTAACAACCCCAGCTCCCTCAGCCTGTCTTGCTAGTAGAGGTGTTCCATCCCTCTGATCATTTTTGTGACCCTCCTCTGGACCTGCTCCCTCAGGTCCATGTCCCTCCTGTACTGAGGGCTCCAGAACGGGATATAGTACTACCTTGTCCTTCAGAAGCTTTATTGATGCATTGTGTAGGGCTCCACACAGCAGTTTTCCACCTTTTATGTTTTCCCACAATGTGACAGGACCCATCAATGAACAAGGCATATTGCTTCTCATCATCTAGTAGTTTGTTAGCTGGTGGGGCTTCCTCAGCACGTCACCTACTCCTCCTCTGGAGATGTCACATGATCTTTGCCCTCTGGCCAGTTTGTCATCAGTTCCAAGATCCCTGGGTGGCTGGGGAATCCCTATTTGAGCCCATTGTGTTATAAGTGCAACCCATTTACTCCACATCAGTTGCATGGTGCATAAAGGAAACCCTGCCTTTGAACATTCAGCCCAGCACTGGCAGTCAGGGAGCCAGGAGGAGCTGTGCTTCAGTCCCTATAATTTCTGAGGCAGCTTGAACTCCTTCATATGCTGCCACTATCTCTTCTTCAGTTGGATTTTAGTTGGCCTCTGTATCTTTGTAGCCCTGATTCCAAAACCCTACGGGTCATAATCAAGTCTCCCTGGGCTCTCTCTACCAGATGCTTCAGGTAGGACCATTCTTCCTGGCTGCAGTGTAGAGCACATTTTTAATCATTTGTCCTGCCCAGATTGGCCTGAAGGCTACTGCATGCACAAACTCCCATTTATTTTGTTCAAAGGCTTGCTGCTGCTCAGGGGCCCATTCAAAATCATTCTTCTTCCAAGTCATGTGGTGGAGATGGCTCACAATCAGGATGTCATCTGGCATGTGCATTCTCCAGAAACCTACAGCACCTGGGATAGCCTAAGTCTCCTTTCTACTGGTTGGTGAGGACATAGATGCTATCTTACTGATTAAATCCACTGGGATCTGGTGACACCCATCTTTCCATTTTTTTTCCTAAAAACTGAATCTTTCATGCAGGTTTCTTAACTTTACATTGTTTTATGGCAAAACTGGCCTTCAGGAGGGTTTGGATTATTTTTTTCCCTTTCTCAAAAACTTCATCTGCTGTATTGCCCCATTTGATGATGTCATCAATGTACTGCAGGTGTTCTAGAGCTCCACCTTTCTCCAGTGCAGTCTGGATCAGTCCATGGCAAATGGTAGGGCTGTGTTTCCACTCCTGGGGTGGTCAATTCCAGGTGTGTTGGACACCTCTCCATCTGAAAGCAAACTGTGGCCTACACTCTGGTGCTATAGGAACAGAGAAAAACATATTAGCGAAGCCAATGGTTGCATACCACTTAGTTGTCTTTGACTCCAGTTCATACTGGAGTTTTAGCATGTCCAGAATGGCAGCACTCATCACTGGAGTAACTTCGTTCAGGCCACGGTAGTCCACTGTACGTCTCCATTCCCCATTACATTTTCCCACTGGCCATATGGGGCTGTCGAAGGGGGATCAAGTCTTGTTGATCACCCTCTGTCTCTCTAGTTGACAAATCAGTTTCTGGATGGGGATCAGGGAATCTCGATTGGTGCAATATGTTGTCAGTGCACTGTGGTGGTATTGGTTTGTAGCTGCTGCTCTTCAGACTTCAACAGCAAAACAGAAGGGTCCTCCAAAAGCCTGGGCAAGTTTAGCAACAGTGCAGTTTCCTGTGGCATAGACCCAAGCTGAAGCTGCAACCAGAATCCACTTTATTGAGAGCACACAGACTTTTATATCCTTGGGGATTCTGTATATAGCACACAGGCTTTTATACCCCCAGCCCTGGGAGGTGGTACTTCCAGATGCTATTTATAGCATATGCAGGCTTTTATAGCCCCAGCCCTGTGGGGTAGTACTTCCACAAAAAGTTTTTCCATTGGCCTCACAGCAGCTGGACTTTCAGTCACCATTCATGCAGCATTTCCTCCAATCACTGTCCAGGTCATGCCACTTCCTCATTCCTTTGTCTCGGCCTGCGCATCAATTCCCACAGTTTCTTCCATGGCAGTGATATCAAAGGCCACTAGTACACTTTTCATAGAATCATAGAATGGTGGGGGTTGGAAGGGACCTCTGGAGATCAGCGAGTCCAACCCCCCTGACAGAGCAGGGTCACTCAGGGCAGGTCACACAGGAACAGATCCAGGCAGGTCTTGAAAGTCTCTAGAGAAGGAGACTCCACAACCTCTCTGGGCAGCCTGTTACAAGCTTAGTCACTCTCACACTGAAGAAGTTTTTCTTCATGTTGAGGTGGAACTTCCTATGTTCCACCTTGCTATCATTATTTCTTGTCCTATCACAGGGCACAAGCAAAAAGAGACTGGCCTCTTCTACTTGACACCCACCCTTCAGATATTTGGAAACATTCATAAGATCCCCTCTCAGGCTTCTCTTTTGCGGGCTAAACAGCTCCAGGGCTCTCAGTCACTTCTCATCAGAGAGATGTTCCAGACCCTTCATCATTTCTGTAGCTCTCTGTGAACTCTCTCTAGTATTTCCTTGTCCCTCTTGAACTGGGGAGCCCAGAACTGAACCCAATACTCCAGATGTGGTCTCACTAGGGAAGAGCAGAGGTGGAGAACAACCTCCTTCACCTGCTGGACACACTCTTCTTCATGAACCCTTGGATACCACTGGCCTTCCTGGACACAGGAGCACATTGCTCGTCTATGGAGAACTTAATGTCCAACAGGACACCAAGGTCCCTCTCCATGGAGCTGCTTTCCAGCAGGTCTACCCCTAACCTGTATGGTGTAGGACTCTACACTTATCCTTGTTGAACTTCATTAGGTTTGGCTTTGCCCAGCTCTCCAGTCTGTCCAGATCTCACTGGATGGCAGCACAGCCTTCCGATCTATCAGCCACTTCTCCCAGTTTAGTATTATCAGCATGTTTTCTCCATGGACACAAAGGTAGATCCACAGAGTACCATGTGGCGTCTACCTCCCATACTCTTTCCCTTGGGCAGGGGAGGACTTACTCCTAATAGATGAGACATGGGGCCATTCAGGAGAATAGGACATGTCTGATTTTCTGGACTTCCTGGGACAATTCCACCACAGCTGAAACACAAGCCTTTAGGGAGGTAGAAACACTTCTTTCATAAGAAGGACCTTGGATTCCTGGTGGGCAACAAGTTATCCATGGGACAGCCAGGAAAGCCAATGGTATCCTGGGGTGCATGAAGAAGAGTCTGTCCAGCAGACTGAGGGAGGTCCTCCTCCCCCTCTCCTCTGCCCTAGTGAGACCTCACCTGGAGTATTGCATTCATTTCTGGGCTCCCCACTTCAAGAGGGACAGACATCTACTTGAAAGAATTCAACAGAGGGCTATGAGGATGATTAAGGGACTGGAGCACCTGTCTTATGAGGAAAGGTTGAGAGACCTGGGGCTTTTTAGTCTGGAGAAGAGAAGACTGAGAGGGGATCTAATTAATGTGTATAAATATATGATGGCTGGGTCTCAAGAAGAAAGGGACAACCTCTTTTCAGTTGTGCCCTGTGATAGGACAAGGGGCAATAGATGTAAGCTAGAGCACAGGGAGTTCCACCTCAACATGAGGAAGATCTTCTTTACTGTAAGGGTTACAGAGCCTGGAGCAGCTGCCCAGGGAGGTTGTGGAGTCTCCTTCTCCGTAGACTTTCAAGACTTGTCTGGATGCATTCCTGTGTAACCTGCTCTAGATTCTGTGGTCCTGCTCTGGCAGTGGGGTTGGACTCAATGATCTCCAGAGGTCCCTTCCAACCCCCACCATTCTATGATTCTATGATAATGCTGTAGCTGGGCAGCTATTTCTTCCACCGTTTATCCCTGGCTATCTCTCCAGGACACTACTGCCAATCAGTTGGCATATGTTGGTGGTGCACTTCATAGGAATTTCCACCACATGGGTGACGTGTGCTGGACTTGGTCTGTGTCTATGGGTGGCTGCTCGCCATTCTGATTGTTATAAATCATCTCCAGCTCTGCTAGTTCTCTCAAGTAATGAATGCCTCTTTCCATGGAGGTCCACTTGCCCAGCTGTCACCTAACATCCTCCTTGAACAGGTACATTTCCTTCACACTTGTCAGAAGTCACCTCCAAAGGCTGAGGGATTGTGTCTGTTTTCCAATTGCCTTGTCAATACCTCTTCCCTTGACAGTTATCCCAGCTGCTTGACCTCCTCCCCCTGTAAATCTAAGCTACCAGTCCCACCATCCCAGCATCGGAGCAGCCAGGTGATGATCTGCTCACCTGGCAGGTGGCTGAAATCTTTTCACACATCTTGCAGCTCACTCAGGGACAGGGTTCAGGTGATCATGTCTGACTCTTCCTCCTGTTCTTGTGATGGTCCTGGATCCTCATCATCCTTTTCTATACCAACTTATATTTTCATTTATTTCTTTTTCTTGATAGGGGTGACAGACACCAGCACAGGCTGGTTCTCCAGTTCATCTGTGGCATATGCCAGTCTGTTTTTAGGTTCAGAGACTTCCTCTTCCCCATTAGGGCACTGGCTAGTGTTGAAAAGGACCCGGTAGGCATAGACCAGGCCCCAAAACATGGTAGTAAGTTGTATTTCTTGGGAATTACCAGATTGACAACAGACCTTTTCTAAATACCATACTAGTTTATTTGGATCCTGCACTTGTTTGGAGGTGACCTTCCAAACCATTGGTGGTGACCAGTGCCCTAGATACTTTTCCCATACTTTCCCACATACCCTGCCACTCATAATTATCCAGCCTCGGGGCAGACCTCTGTGTGATATACTTGGACAAGAACTGTGCAACTCTAACCAGCATTTAGGAAACAAACCAAAGGCAAGGCACTGAGAACATGCTGGCCTGGGTGTTCCACAGAGAGTCAAAACTCAAAAACTGGGGAAGTCATCTGCTCTGTCTTACCCCTAGATTGGGTGAGATCACTAGCAAATGCCAAGGACACATACAAGTAACAGCAGCCTAGCCTCATACCCAGTGACACGATCATATCTTAAGTTGTTAATATCCAGTATAAGAGCACGAGAACCCTGGCCCATTTTCCAGAGGTTATAAAAACCACTACTGGGAACACAAAGAATGCATAAGGGTTTACAAGAGACCACCAGGATAACAAAGGGGCTAACATTATAAACATGCACTATTTAGATAACTTACATAATGAAGAGTGTGTAACAACACAGTGGGTTTTTTTACAAAAAGGAGGAAAAAAAAAAAAAAAAAGGGCCTTGGTTGGATTTTTTCCTTGTCACAACCCCATGCTGGGCACTAAAAAGGGCTGTTGTAATTTAGAGCAAGCCATGTGCCATCTTCAGCCCCTCCCCCATCTTCGGAAGGAGAAAAGGCAGAAAATGTACAAAACCCCTACAGGTTGAGGTATGGAGGATTTCATACAGAAGTACAACAAAATAATTAACAAAAAGAGCAACACTATTAATAAATGGCAATGAAAAATATATACAAAGAAATAAAGGCTAATGAACTGCACTGACCCTGGAGACCTTCTACCAGGGTTTACATGCCCCACAGAGCATGACATATGAATAACACATTGCTTCCCAGCTTCTGGTTAAAATTAACCCTAACCTATCTGAACTCAGGACAGTCACTTGCTAGTATGATCAATTCATTCCATATTTTTGGGAATTAACTGATTAAATTGCCTCTGAGGGATGCTCAGCTGAGGGGGTGTGTCACTTACAATGAGCTGCAATGGCAAAAGAGAAAAAGACACCTGTAACTGATACCATTCCCCTGGAATTACCAGACATCACATGGTGAGCTCATTCAGTCCATGATATTGAGTTCCATCTGCCACAGCACTTTGCCTTGGGTGGAGGGATGGTACAAAAGCCTCTCAGTCAGCAGAATACGGTCGGGCTTTGATGGCAAGGGGAGTGAAATGTGGCATAGTGGGAGGATAGTAGTCAGTGTTGGACTGGTGCATGCTGAACTCTGTTCTGGTTCCATCACTACTGTGCTTTTAGCCAAGTTCATTCTTCACTCATCTCAGTGATCCTTAGTGTAGTAATGGAACCATGGAACAATCTGTATTGTCACATTAAGCCAGGAACACATCGTCATCATGGGACTCTGCTAAGACTGCAGGTTCCTGTTTGGAAGCTCTGTGGACTGCTGCCATGTGCCCAGTCTCCCTCCTCCTGGAAATGGTGAGGGAGTGGCCAGAAAGTTGGTCGCTGGATGCTCTGCTGGAGCTGTGTTGGACCAGAGAGGTGTTAGGTTCACAGGGAGTGGCAGCTTCATTGTGTAGGCTGAGTGTGGCCAATACCAATCCTGACTTGTAAGCAATCTCAGCCCTGAGTGTCCGGAGAGCATCTGAGCCCTGTCAGGTGATGAAGGACTATATGAGTTACTGATCTCAAGTGCCAGTGCTGCCCATGGACCTAGGTTGGTAGATAGAAGGGAAGGAAAGTAGGGAGATGAGACTGTGGAACATCTCCAGGCAGTGTTGTGTTCCATCCATATTCTTGCCAATGTTTCGATACCTAGCCTTACTGATGGCCATTGGCTGCGGAGCAAGCAGGATGTGTTCAGAAGCTTCAAGGGAAAGTACACAAACCAGAATGTCCTGCATGGATTCCCAGCCTGTCCTTATTCCACCCTTTCCCCTAAGCAGAGTTTAAGAGCTGCCACTGAAGGAAGGAGGACTCAGAGGCCCAGGCTTGGATGCAGCACAACTTTAATGAGTCTAGAGAAGAAAAGGAGATGCCTCAGAGTGAGCACCAGGGACAGCCACAAAGATGCAGTGGAGCTCCTGCAGGGCGTCTGGCTGGTTGCTCTGCAGATGCCTGGAGGTCAACAGGTCTCTCCTCGCTACGCTGTTAACTGGAGATGGTGATAATAAAGGGAGGAGAGAGAGAGGAGATAGGAAGAAGGAATAAATGGCCCAAAGCTCTAAATACAATGTCCCATAACTCTATCTTCTGTCCCAGCACAATGTGCTGAGTTCCTGGAGGTCCAGAAAAGAAGCATCTAAATGACAAATTCTTCTGGCACCTCTAATTCCCATGGTTGTTACAAAAAAACCCAAACCAAAACAAAGACATTGGTGGGCTTCCAGCAAAACTTCATCCCATCCCTTTCCTTTTTCACAGCCTCAACATGCCTCCTTCATTCCTGGCCCTTGTATTTCCTCCACCCTTAAAGCAGCACAGTGGAACATGTAGAACACTGAGTTGCAGTCAGTACACATCAGTTTCTGCAAATAGAGGGACATTGACCTGCTCATGAAAAAGCAGAAAAGATTTGACAGTTTTCTCTAAATCAAGTGTACCTTCCTACCCAGACACAACTGATAAGCCCTGAGTATCAGTATTTTATGGAGTATATGGAAGACTTGATGCTTGAATTCAAAGGGGTACTGACTCAAATCTACTCAAGTAGACCTGAGCAACCCAGAGAGTCTGTCCTATACCATACAGCTGGGCTCTGGTCCCTTTAGTGCAAGACTCCTTTGGTGAGAGGTCTCAGCTCCTGTCTCACTCAGCACCAGGCTGATGTACAAGTGCATCATGACATTGGGGTGGACACAAGGAGTCTGTGTCCCATCTCTGTCACCAGACCACTGCAGCTAAAGGGGATCCATTCAGGTAAAATACCCTGCCCAGGTGGGGAGGTTTCTTGGCATTTCTCCCTGGGCAGAAAGCAAGCAGTGAGGGGTGCAGGAGGCAGACGCTGCATTACAGTTCTCTGAGCACCTCTCTGCTAGCCACAATTGCAGACTGGCTCCTTCAGGCAAGGGCAACCTGCTCCTCTGCAGTGCTCATGGACACACCAGTGCAGAGTCCCCTGCTATGACCTCTCCATGACCTATGATGAGGGTCAGACAAGTACAGGCAGACACATGTGTGCTCATGGATGACAGCATGGAACCACGGAACAATCTGTCTTGTCACATTAAGCCAGGAACATCATCATGGGACTTGGCTGAGGAGATGCTGGGCGCACACTAGAAGAATAGGACTCATGTAGCCTGTGGAAAAAAAAAACAAGCTGCAGACACGCTTCTGGTGTTCCCTGCTGTCCTCTTCCACAACAGTCCTGGGTATCTAAAGAAGCATAAGAGTGGTGCCCATTTCCTGAAAATGTTGCCAACAAGAGGCTTCCAGTAATAAACCAAGTGCCTATTGCCTGCCTGCACGGGAGGCCAGAGACACTTGAGATGAATCTTCTGCCTGTGCTGACATGTGTCTATCCTGGAAACCCCTGGGGTTCTCATCCTGCTACTTTCAGAAGCCCTCCCATGGGCCAGCACGTGGCAGGAGCCAGGAAATGAAAAGGCATCAGAGCAGGAAGCCAGGACACAGCCCATACCAATAGCT
>JANIJG010165476.1:0-10986 GCA_024611175.1 Megaceryle torquata
ACAAGACCGGTCCCAGTACTGATCCTTGAGGGACTCCACTTGTCACTGGCCTCCACTTGGACATGGACCATTGACAGACACTCTTTGGGTGCAGCCACCAAGCCAGTTCTTTAGTCACCGAATTGTCCATCCACCAAATCCAGACTTTACCAGCTTAGAGACGAGGACGTCTTGCGGGACAGTGTCAAAGGTTTTGCTCAGGTCCAGCTAAATGACGTCTTCCCTTGTCTATTGATGCTGTGACCTTCTCATAAAGGGCCACCAGGTTTGCCCTTGGTGAAGCCATCTTGACTGTAGCCAGTCACCTCTTTGTTATTCTTCTGCCTCAGCAGTGCCTCCAGGAGCATCTGCTCCATGATCGTACCAGGCACAGAGGTGAGACTGACTGGCCTGTAGTTTCCAGGTTCATTCTTCTTTCCCTTTTGGAAAATGAGGGTCATGTTTCCCCTTTCCCAGTTAGTGGGAACTTCAGCAGACTGCCAGGACCTTTGGACTATCCTAGAGAGTGCTTTAGCAACCTCATCCACCAGGTCCCTCAGTACCCGGGGGGGTATCCCATTGAGTCCCGTGGACTTGTGCACTTTCAGGTCCATCCGATGGTCAGGATCCTGATCTTCACTTACAATGGGCAGGTCTTTCTTCCAAGCCCTGTCGTTATCTTCTGTGACTCTGGGAGTGTGGCTGGAGCCCTCGCCAGTGAGGACTGAGGAAAAGAAGTTGTTGATAACCTTGGCCTTCTCCACAGGGCTTGTCACCAGTTCTCCTGTTTCCTTCCTGAGGGGGCCCACACCTTCCCTACTCTTGACCATTCAGATACCTCTAGGATTTTTTGCAGTTCCCCTGATCTCCCTGGCTGGATTTCATTCTAACGAAGCTTTAGCTTTTCTAACCAGGTCTCCTGCTGCTCGGGCAGCTTCCTTACATGCCCCCCATTCAAGCTGCCCTTTCTTCCACTCCTTGTAAAGTTTCTTTTTCTGTGACAGCATGTCCAGGAGCTCCTTGCTCAGCCAGGCAGGTCTCCTAGCATTCTTTCCTGCCTTCCTCTTGGTCGGTGTACTTTGCCCCTGGACACAGAGAAGGTGATCCTTGAATACTGACCAGCTGTCCTGGGCCCCCCTTCCCTCCAGGGCTTTGTCCCACGGTACTTTGGCCAGCAGATCCCTGAAGCAATCAAAGTCTGCGTGCCTGAAGTTCAGGGTCATCAGCTTGGACTACATCCTCCGGGCTGCCCTGAAGATCTGAAATTCTAGTGCTGGGTGGCCACTGCAGCCAAGGTGATCCCTGAGCCTCATGCTGGTCCCCAGCCCTTCCCTGGGGTAAGAACAAGGTCCAGCACAGCACCTTTTCTTGGGGGTTCCTTTACCATTTGGAGGAGGAATTCGTCATCTACGTGTTCCAGGAAGACCCTGGATTGCTGGTGCCTTGCTGTGGTGTCCCTGCAGCAGATGTCAGGGTGTTTGAAATCCCCCCGAGGAGCAGGGCGGGTGAAGGCAAAGCCACTGCTATCTGCCTATGGAGGGCCTCATCTGCTTGGCTCTGCTGGTCAGGAGGCCTGTAGCAGGGTCAGGGGGATGGGGAAGGGGCTGGGATAGGCATGGAGCCCGGGCAGGGAGAGAGAGCAGGGGCAGGGGAGATAATCAGGGCATGGGGGCGGAAGTGGTGAGGGGCACAGAACCAGCAGAGGGGGGAGGGAGCCAGAAAGGAGGAGGAAGCCAGAGCAGGGGATGGAACTGGGGCAGGAGGACAGAATGGAGGGAGAAGGAATTAGGGCAGGGGGAGGGAGTTGGGATACTGGGGAGGCAGTTCAGGGACAGGGAAAGGAGGCCTGAAAAGGAGAAGAGAGCCCGGGCAGCAGGATGGTGCTGTGAATGGGGGATGGAGCCCAGGCAGGGGGACGGAATCTGGGCAGAGGGACGGAGTGAGGATAATTGGATGGAACACTGAGAGGGGGGTGGAACAAGGATGGGGGACAAAGATGGGGCAGGGGGATGGTGACCTGGCAAGGGGATAGAGACTGGACAAGGGGACAGAAAACGGGGAAGGGGACATAGATAGTGCAAGAGGTAGAGGCAGGGGGATGGAGCTGGGGTAGGTGGAACGGACACTGTGCAGGGGATCAAAGTCAGGACAAGGTGACCAAGTCAGGACAGAGGGACGGAACCTGGACACAGGGACGGTGATTGAGCAGCAGTATAGTGACGTGGCACCGGAGACAGACAAGGGACACTGTGATGATGGGACAGGGGGATGGTGATGGGGCAGGGGGACAGAGCTGGGACAAGGGAATGTAGACTTGGCAAAATGACAGAGTCAGGGCAGGAGGAAAGAGAAGGGGCAGAGGGACAAAGAAGTGGCAAGGGGATGGTGTCTGGAGAATTCAACAAAACCTGGACACAGGGATGGAACCAGAACAGGGGGACAGTGATGCAGCAAAAGGGATGGAGAAGGCGCAAGGGGGATGGTAATGAGGCAGTGGGATCCAGAAGGGGCAACAGGGATGGAGTTGGGACAGGGGGATGGAGACAGGACATGGTGTTGGAGACAGGGCCGGAGGACAGAGAAGAGGTGGGGGGACAGAGACAGGGTAAGGGGAAGAGAGATGGTGCAAGTGGGATGGAGAAGGGGTAGGGGGATGGCAACAAGGCAAGGGGATGGGGAGGGGGTAGGGGGATGTTGACCAGGCAAGGGGATGGAGACAAGGGGACAAAAATGGGGCAAGGGGGAGGGAATCATGGCAGGGGGAGGGATTAGGGCCAGGTGGACAGAGGCTGGGCAGCAGGGAAGGAGCTCAGGGACAGGAAGGAGGAGCCTGGAAAGGAGGATGAAGCCAGGTATGGGGAATGGAACTGTACCAGGGTGAAGTAATGGGGATAGGGCTACAGATCCTGGTCAGGGGAGGGAATCAGGCTGCGGGAAGTAACTGGGGCAGAGGGAGAGAGCAAAGCCGGAGAGACAGAGTTGGGGCACAGGGAAGGAGCCCAGGACAGGGGGATGGAATCGAGGAAGGGAGAGGGAATTAGGGCAGGGGGAGGGAATTGGGATAGCGGGGAGGCAGTTCAGGGATAGGGGAAGGAGCCCTGAAAGAAGAGGAGAGTTTGGGCATTGGGATGGTGTCAGGAATGGGGGATGGAGCCGAAGCAGAGGGACAGAATCTGGGCAGAGGGATGGAGTGAAGACAGAGGGACACAGTGGGCATAGTTGAATGGAACAGTGAGATGGGGGTGGAACCAGGACAGGGGGACAGGAATGGGGCAATGGGAAAAGAGACGGGGCAAGGAGGAGGGAGAGGGAGTATAGGGACACAAAGGAGAGAAGGGGGATTGCAATGGGGCAGGGACAGGAAGACAGGGTATGGGGAAGATGAGGGGAAAGGAGGACGATGACAGGGAAGTTGGATGGACACAGGGCAGGTGGATGGAGATGGGATGGAAGGACGGCAACACATCAGGGGGATGGAGACAGGTCAGGGGGATGGAGACGGGTCAGGGGGACTGCAACAGGTCAAGGGGACAGAGATGGGACAGGGAGATGGAGATGGGTCAGGGGGATGGAGGTAGGTCTGGCGGACGGAGACGGGAGAAGGCGATAGAAAAGGGGCCAGGAGACAGAGACTGGGCCAGAGGTAGTGGCAGGGTGAAGGAGCTGGGGTAGGTGGAACAGAGACTGGGCAGGGGGTTGAAGTTGGGACAAGGTGACGGATTCAGGACAGGGATGGAACCTGGACACAGGGATGGTGATTGGGCAGCAGTATCTTGAAATGGCATGGGGGACACATAGGGGACACTGGGATGAAGATGGGGCAAAGGGACAGCAATGGGACAGTGGGATGGTGATGGGGCTGGGGGACAGAAGAGGAGCAAGTGGATAGAGTTGGGAGAGGGAGGCACAACCTGGACAGGGGGACGGTGACGGGACAGAGGGACAGTGATGGGACAGAGGGACAGAGATGGGACAAGGGAATGTAGACTTGGCAAAATGACAGAGTCAGGGCAGGGGGAAAGAGAAGGGGCAGAGGGACAAAGAAGGGCAAGTGTCTGGAGAATTTGACATCTGGAGAATGAGGACAAAGATGGGCCAAGGGGATGTCAACTCAGAAAGGGACAGAGACAGGACAATGGGACAGAAATGGGGGATGGGAGACAGAGACAAGTCAAGGGAGACCAAGATCGGGGAAGGGGGAACCAAGATGGGGCAGGGGGACGGAAAACAGGCAACGGGGACAGAGATGGGTCAAGGGGAACAGAGAAACAGAGAAAAGGACAGAGTTGGAAGAGGGGACAGCGGAAGGGAAGATGATAGGAGTCAGGACAAGGTGATGGAGACAGGGCAGGTTAGCAGCAATGGGGCAGGGGGACAGCAATGGGGCAGGGGACAGAACATTGACAAGGGGATGGAACCAGGACAGAGGAACAGATAATAGAAAGAGGGGTGGAGATGGGGCAAGGGGACAGAGATGCGGCAAGGGTAAGGGGTATGGGGACGGCGATGGGGCCGGGGAACAGAGACAGAGTTGGTATGAAAAGAAACCTTATTGGCAACATCTGCTGACTGCGGGGAACCTCGCGGACCTCGGCAACCCCTCTGCTGGAGATGGACCGGCCTCCCACCCCCAGAGCCTCCCACCACTCGTACCTGGGGAGGCGAGGCGGGCAAGGAGGGGCTTCGCCGCCCGCGGCTGTGCCTCCATCACCCCTTTCCTTGGAGTTCCGACCTTCGGGCTGGCGGGGGAAGGACACAGCTCCCCAGGGTCTCTGCCGGCTCCCACGGCTCAGCTCCTCCTGGGAGGGGTGGCCCCCCCGCACTCCCCGCTGGAGCTGGGGCCGCTCGCGGGACGCGCTGCCGCTGCCCGCTCTCTGCGGCCGCAGCGCTGCCCGGGCCGCTCTTCCCCGGGCCGGGGGCGGGAGCGGCGGCTCGGCTGGGGCCGGGGCGGCTGCGCAGCCCCTGCTCCCGGCCGCTGCCCGCCCGGGGCCGTTACACCGCCCAGGGCTCGTGCGGCTCTGGCGAGAGTCGGCGGAGCGGGCGAGTCTCCGACTCGGGCGGGCTCGGCTCTGCTCGGCCCGGCCCGAGAGGGGCGGGTAGAGCCGGGGAGGACGGGCGGGTCCGGCGCGCTCCCCTCCTGCCGTGCCCCGAGGGCCCGGCCCCGGCCGTGCTGTGGCAGCCGCTCGCCGTCCCTCGGGCCCCGCTGTCCGCGCGGGGCGGGCCGGGGTTGGCTCTTTCCCTGCGGCGACCCCCTTGTCACAGGGCAGCCCGGCGGGTGACACGGAAGGACCCCTTGGGCGGCAGCAGCATCGTGCACAAAGCCCTGCGGAGCCACAACCCCCCCGGCAAGTACGGCCAGGAGTAAACAAGCAAAGGCGCGGGCAGGTGGACAGGCACATACGCATCTCCGAAGCTGTTGCAAATAATTAGCAACAATCTGTCGCGGCAGCCCTGCGAGATTCTTCCTCACAGCAGCAGGACACCCATCCCGGGCCCCAGTGACACCCACAGAAAAGAGCCACGAGCCGAGCCCGGGGCTCTGCAGGGAGACAGCCACACACCCACCGGCAGCGCTGCTGCCAGGGCAGGCAACGCGTCTGCCCTCCTTCTCCTCAGCTCCCAGGACCACGCACGCCCGGCCTTCTCCTGCAAGCAGCAAGGCTCTCTGCCCGCAGGCGGGGGCTGCTCAACGCAGCTAAACAGCCGCCTGCTGCTACTGGGGGAGCAGCGACAGCCCCGTGTTACCTGGTAGACTGCATGGACAGCCCCATGTTACCTGGTAGACTGCATGGACAGCCCCGTGTTACCTGGTAGACTACATGGACAGCCCCATGTTACCTGGTAGGCTGCATGGACAGCCCCGTGTTACCTGGTAGACTACATGGACAGCCCCATGTTACCTGGTAGACTGCATGGACAGCCCCATGTTACCTGGTAGACTGCATGGACAGCCCCGTGGTGTTACCTGGTAGACTGCATGGACAGCCCCGTGGTGTTACCTGGTAGACTACATGGACAGCCCCGTGTTACCTGGTAGACTACATGGACAGCCCCGTGTTACCTGGTAGACTGCATGGATGTGCTCAGGGCGCCTCAGCCCAGGACGGGGCTGAGGAGTGATGGCTTCTTGCCACGGCACCGCCGTGATGGCAAAAAGCTGCCCGCCAGGCCCTTGCAGCTCTGGAATCTCAATGCGCAGCCGCATCCCACCACAAGTCCAAGGCCTAAATAATTACACAAGTTGTAGTGTAGCGGTAAAATCGAATCCAGAACATTTTCACCAGTTCTGACCTTTTTAATGCTGGGAAGCACAGCACAGGAGTCTGTCTCGTCCTAGAAGCCTCTACTTCTTCCTGGAGGGAAAGAGCGCTTCTGCCAGGCTGATTAAAATAACACGCAGCTCCACGTCGATGCTGGTTTCAGTAGAATCTCACAGAATGATTTCCAAATGTCAAATTCCCAACTCACAGCACTCGAGGATCAACATCTTAAAGCTCTTTGCACAAACGCTGAGCTGCGGAGAGAAGGACAATCTACCCAACATCTTCAGCGTGTTAACCGGAAAAGGGAAACCAAGTGGAATTCCATTTCTAGCATTTAGTAAGAGAGATGAGTGATGTGAAAAGCTGAATTACAAAAGACAAGATACAACCCGATGCTCAGGTTCCCAGTTTACCTTTCCCCAACTAGGAGAATGTCTGGGTCACTTCTTTCCACCAAAGAGATGCTGTAGCAGCGCAAGGACAATGCTGGGGAAATGACCACCACAGCAAGAGCACGTTAGACTCGCGGTGCTTCTCCCAGAACTGCAATACCAAGGTAGTTTCTGTCCACTGGGACACGACCCCAGCACAAAATCACACAGAAGACAACTGAAAGAAAAGAGGAAACATCGAGAACAGCTTGTGCCATAGCGGCCTAGTCACGCTAGTTAACAAGACCAGCGCACGACAGGACCAGCCAGGAGCTGTCTTTCTTCCCAAGCTATCCAGCCAAGCGTTCGGCCACTGCTCAGCCTGTGCTGTGCAGTGAAGAGGCTGCTCTGCTGGGATGCAGCTCCGGCTGCTTTAGCTGCTCGTTTGCCCAGCAGAGCCCACGACTGGGTGCAGGGGGACTGTAATTTCCCCTTGAAATGGGGTCTCAGGGAGTGACAGTTACAAAGGTCTCAGTGGCTCAGTGGCCAAATAAAGGTCTTACCTTAATGGGATGGGAGGTCTGTCCTGGGAAGGCCCTGCTTGAAGGGGGCGTTTAAGTCCTCCAGCAGTCGGGCTGGAGCGGGCACTCCTCAGCTGCTAAAAGCCACTCTGTGTGAGAGCTGTGACTGAGGTGAGGAGCCCTCCCATGAGGAGGATTTCTCCCAAAGACAGATTGGAAGAGGAACATTTATTGGGCCCCATGCACCTTGTCCCAAGACAAAAGGGCATCCCCGAATGTTCCCTGGCATTTGGGAGACTTGGAGTTAACCACAGAAAAGAGGTGTCCATTCTTGGGGATGATGCAGAGTCACCTGCACTGACAAAATTGGGCACAGTCTCTGACACAGGCTTGGACAGAGCCAGGACTGCATCTGCTCATGGCTGCAGTGTTCATACCTTCTCCAGAACTTGGAAAGACCTCTTCCTGCTGACTCCACCCCATTCCCTTTGGTCACCATTCGGTCCGTTTGCTGACGTAGCTGCATTGCACCCTCAGCCTGTCCAGTTGCTGCTCTTGGTTCCAGGTGAGATTCCACAGGTCCCCCTGTAAGAAATAAACAGCAGCATCCAAAATTCCAATCACCATTTCTCAGGGAAAGCTAACACCAAGTCATCCTTGCAGCTTCTGATCGAATACAACCGCTCTGAATGAAACAATCCAGGAATTCCTTACTTACAGAAACTCACTCGGTTACAGCCCGTGGCAAGGGGTGCTGGGCTGAGCTCACACACAGTTTCTTTGGAGCAAGGAAAAAGGAACCCAAGAACTGTTACACAATGTAACATTCTATTGTACAGGAGACTTGGGTTGTTCACTTGCTGTAAGAACTAAAAGGCAATGTTTACTCTCCTGTTCTCTGTTTATTTTTTCCCCTGCTACTCTGAGGACTTCCCTCACTGAGAGATCTCCACCACTCCCTCCTCAGCACATTCACAGGCCTAACAGAAAGCTGCAATTCACTGAGCAGAGTTGAACATGGCAGATGGTGAAATAAAAACATCAGCTGTGGCACAGACAGGGGTTTGAAAAACCACGAACCGAGGAGCTGTGGGAAGTAACAGCCACTGGGCAAGACAGGAGCCCGGACACCAGCCCTGCTAAGGCACAGTCATAGGAAACAGAGTAACAGGGCAAGGGTGAGAGGTGCCAGGAGCAAGAGGTGAGCCAGGAACACCCGTTAGGAAGGTGATCGGCAATACAAAGGACCCCAAACAACAAAATCAGCAGGGAAGCTTCTTTGAGAGAGAGTAAAGCAACTCTGCCAGAAAGAGATCACAGAACAGACCCACTCCCTGGTGGTGTTTCTCTTGCACTAAGCTCACGTTCATGCAACTTGAGATGGCCTGAGATCGCTCCACTTTAGCCTCCAAGAGCCGATTAAACTTCTTGCTGACATTGCTATCTATTGAACAGCCACGTGGCTGCAACATTTCCACGCTTTCCTTCCCCAGCCAGTGCCAGTGTTGTGAGTCTGCTAAGGAGACAGATTTCCTTCCTCTTTAACGAGACCCTTCCCTTTCTGAGTGGCACTCTAAAACACCGCCTGGGTTTGGACCCAAGATCGTACACTGCTGAGAAACCAAACAAGAGCCCAGGAGCTCCCTGAGCAGAAGAACCCTGAGAAAGGACAGGAGATACTGGTATGTTTTCTCCTAAACCTCATCTTTCTTCTCACCCTAAATACCAAGAGCAGGAAAGCAGGTCACAGAAATACCTGGCTCTGATCTCCTGAACATGCACAGAAGGGAGAGGGGATCTGCCCATTACTTCATGTGATACATGTGACACCCGCTCTGCTATTCATCGACAAAACAGCTTGTGTCTCCAACAGCCCTGACCAGTGCAAATTTCAGGGGGCTAGATGAGAGAGAATCTTCCCCTCCTGACAAGGTCTCTGGAGAACAGCGAGTTTAGAAAGCAACTACAAATGCCTCTGGAATAACCCCCTCGTAAATCTGCCTTCTGATGGCAGTGAGAAAAGGCATGACACTGCTTCACGAAGAGGAAGGTGACTGCAAGGCCATCTGCATGAAGAAAGGACACTGGCGGGCAGTGGAAAATCCTCACACTGAAGCCAGTATCAAGGTAGCAGCACCCACTGCTGGCCCTTCATGGACTTCTGCACAAAGGGGCCTCTAAAGGAAAAGAGGAGTCTTGAAGACAAGGCATCCTTCAGGTCCATCTCCAAGAGGCTACGCTCATCCCTCAAGCTCGCAGCTTGACAGTCAGAAGAGCTCGTGTCAGCTCCCTGTAGGACTTGGCCCTTGGCTAAGGCTGATGAGCAGGAATCAGACACATCTCCATGCAGGTGGAAAGGGGAAAAAAATTACCTGGAGGCATTTTTATGCTTGATGGTTTAGGAATCTAGGACTAAACACATGCCACGAACATTGCGTAGCTTACCATTTCAAACCCATGCTTTGCCTTACTCCCATGGTGAACACACTTGGCTCTGCTTCTGAAGAGAAGTCAAACAAGGACGAACTGAGTTTATAGTCAGTCACAAAAAGAAGCCATCTGGGAAATGGCTGCCCCAAATATTTCATTAGAAATCAGGATTTTAGTACCTCTACCCAACAAGAGAGATACACTTAACCAACACTGATAACGTTTCAAAGTCTCCTTTAAAAGCTGAAAATCCACACTCACACCAGTAGTAGGCTTTCTGCTTCTCCAGTCCAACCAACAAGAGTTCCTGAGAAAAAAAAGTGTTACGTGAGGTGGAAAGGGCAATGAACACAAAGGGGTTCAACAGCAAGTTAATGGCATGGGGACCTGGAAGCACGGGAGAGCTTTTCTCCAACCATGGGCAATGCTGCTTAGATCCTGCCACCTATGGAAGAGAAGAGAAAGAGAAGACAAAGGTCCCTTCCACTGCAGTGCTTCCCAACACTTCATTTCTTCTCCTGACCTTCCAAACATGGTATTGAGAAAATTTGATGTTGACTTTCCTCTTTTAGAGCAAAACTCAGATTCAATGCACATCCCTATTTCACAAAATTGTTCGTGTTGCTACAACAAAACCCAAACAATTCCTCTGGAATACGCGGGTAGCTGCCTTAGTCAAACTGCAGATCAGCTCCGAGAGGCCGTCCAGAGAATTACGCTCAACTGCTTCAGACAAGAAACCGCTTTCCAGGACAGCCAGGACATTACGCTGCCTGAAAGGCACTTGGGCACAGCAGCACTACAGCACTGCCTAGAGAGATATATTCTGCTTCTCCAGACTATTTACAACAGAACTTCATAAAAACCACTGAAAAAAACCCCAAACCCTGGGAAAGAAAAAAAAACAAAACCAA
Source organism: Megaceryle torquata (assembly GCA_024611175.1). NCBI lineage: Eukaryota > Metazoa > Chordata > Aves > Coraciiformes > Cerylidae > Megaceryle > Megaceryle torquata. The sequence goes on from JANIJG010165476.1 coordinate 10,479, forward strand.
AAACAACACACACAAAACCACAAACAAACAAACCAAACACCGAAACAACCCCCAAAACCAACCAACCAAATAGAACAACACACAAAAAAAACCCCAAACCACACACACACACCTTACAAACTGGATCAGTGCCCTTCTTTACTCCTTTCCCTCTAACAGAGGTTTTAGACCATTTGGTGAATATCTGGAGACTGGACTTTTTTTAACCAACTTAAAAGCAGCCTTTTGCATGGCACCTCACTGCCCGAGGATGAACTGCTGAGAAGCCCTGCTGGACTTGCACATGATCTGCTGAAACTGAAAAACCTGCAGATGCAGCTTGTTCAGAGTGAGCATTCCTGGCTGTGAACACCAGAAGGTGAGGGGATGTGGACAGCTGCTTTTCTTGAGGATGTCGGAATCTTCAGGAGAGAAGGAGGAACTGAAGAACCGTTACATCACCCTGTGTTCTGGCACCAGCTGGCAGTCACAAGGACAGCTGGAGCACAGCCTCCACAGAATATTGGCC
>JANIJG010165477.1:0-10962 GCA_024611175.1 Megaceryle torquata
TCCAAGCCCCCCGTGGAGCTGTGGTGCTGAGGGCCAGGGGTCAGTGGTGCCCTGGCAGTGCTGGGGAATGGTTGGACCTGATGAATTTGAAGGTCTCTTCCATCTAAAATTATTCTTATTCTAGCTGTTTTCTGGCAAAAGCTGGAAATGCCAGTGGATGGTCTGTGCCTGTTTGTTGGATGACTTTGCTCAGGGTATTTTGCCAATGCTACTGGATGCTGCCTCGCAACACTGGGGTCCTTGTGCTGGTGCTGCTTGTGAACCTGGTGTGGGGTAGCTGGCAGTCAGTCACCAGGTCTGTGACAGAGGTTGACGAGGTTCCCACAGTCCCTTTATAAAGGAGCTGTGTCTGGGAAGAATGACAGGGAGAATATCAGTTTATTTGCCCAGAGTTGTTCCAGATGAAACAAAAAGTGCCTCTTCACCTTGGGATGCCTGGCAAACTCGTGGTGTGTATCATGAAATGGGCTTCTGCAGCATCGCAGGAGCAACAGGAACATTAGTAAAGAATGGATGCCACCAATGACATGGCTGTCAACGTCTTTCACACGTCATCCATCTCCAAGCATCCTTGCATCCAGGGAAGAGGAACAGTGGAGGGCAAGGTGCCTGGCACCCAGCAAACCTCACGTGTTTATTTCAAGGGGGAGGAACTGACTTTCCAAAACAACCAGCACTCACTCTTTTCAAGATCTTTTTTAAACCAAACAGCCCTTGAGAATGTTCATGTCTGGGAACTGACTTTGTCATGCCCTGTCCTGCTGAACACGGGGGGGTTTGGTGCTCACTCTGCTGTGATGGGATCTTGGCACACACTGCATGGCTCGGGGCAGCAGTGCTGAGGTGTCACACATCACTTTGGATTAAGAGGAGTTAAGGTCCATGGGTTTGCAAGTATACTCATCTTCCATGAACTTTCTCTGTGGGTAAAGCTCTGGGTGGTGGGCTGTGGTGCACAGTGAATGGCAAGTGAGGTTGCTGCGAGATCACGTCTTCATCCAGATGTTCATCCTCTTCAGAGTTTGTTAATCCAGGTTCCAATGCACACAAGCATAATCCTTATGATTTAGGGGTATGGCAGCAGCTGAAAATCAGTCCTTTTTCATGAGCTCATGACTTAAAAGCCATACTGTTTGAAATAGTCACTTGGCTGTGAGATACAAGCTGGGCTGCGTTGGAATCCCACCACACCGGCACACACCGCTCGTCTTCTCCTGGAGCGATGCAGTGGAAGAGTCGTGCCTCACACCACCTATCTTCAAATGCAAAACCATGACAGCCTCAAAGTTAGGCGAAAAAAAATCTTCTGGAACTGTAAAAAGACTAGGAAATCTTTACAGAAATTTCTTATAGCAAGATATAGGAACTCACACTGCTCCCTGATAAGTGCAAATTAGCAACATTCACGAGGTAAATGCACAGGCACCTTTGCAGGATTAAAGACCTGATAGCCAGTGTTTTGCTTCTTCACTCACATGTTAAATATTCTTTGACTGTTGAGCTTTGTTTTATCCTAATTGTCCTGGGTGTACCTCAAACTGTACCACTGCATACCCAAGAGTTCTTTGAAAAACTTACCGCAATTGTCTGGCAAGATCAAAGGATAATGATCCCCATTATTCCAGGCAAATGAGGCAAAAATTAACATAAATGGTGCTTGTTAACTTCGGGTCCAGTCCCTTATCTTTGAACCGAGATACTGAAAACCCAGTGCTTTGGGTTTTTTTCTTCTGAGTGCATAATAACATACAGCTGGTTTGTGTGAAACAACAGCTTTCTTCAAGCCCAGGTTGGACTGGCCTCTGAGCAACCTGCTCTAGTGGGAGGTGCCCCTGCCCATGGTGGGGGGGGTTGGAACGAGGTGGTCTTTAAGGTCCCTTCCAACCTAAGCCATTCCATGATTCTGTGATTCAGGGGTGGTTTTCTGTACTCTGCGCTGTAATGAATCATAGTGTAAAGTGACAAGGAAATGAGAAACGTACGGTTAGTCATTGCCTGTTAGAATTTGTTTCAAGTGACTTGCCTCGATTTGCTCAAGAATTCTATCAAGGAAAAAAAAAAATCTATAAGAATAACTAGAAATTCTTCATGTCTGTCATGAGCTCATTCACTCAAGCTGCAAGTGACAGCGTACTGCAAAGTTCTGAGACAAGAAGCTTCTCAGTGCTGTCATGGTGATAGCCATTATTCCAACCCCATGTTATCACCTTGGTAATGGATTTGAGGCTCTACATCCTTGTTTCCTGTTACTTTGGAGTGTAATGAGAGAATTGAAGTGCTGCAGAAAAGAGGAGAAGGTGGAAGGTGAATGTTCCTGGAGACCCAGGTTGCTCACTGGGAGCTGCAGCATGAAGTGATGACCCAGGTATCTTCCCTGAGCATCTCTCATGTCCCATCAGGAGTAGCCACAGTTTCTTGGGACCCGAGTGCAGCAGGACACCATCCCTGCCCTCCTCTGGTGTGAGTGCCACAGGGATGCGAATGAAATTCCAGCTGGAGGGCTGGGGGTGAAAGGAGAGACCATGGTGGGGGGTCACAAGCACAGTTTGGCTTTGATGGAGAGACCACCTGTCCAGAGTGCCTGGAGCTGCTGTCTCCTGGCTGCAAACCCAACAGACCTCAATGAAAGCGTACAATGAAAAATTAGTGTACAGTTAATTACAATGGAGCGTATAGGAGCATAGAGCCTCTAAAGAAATTGAGTTCCACCAGCAGAAATGTCTTTAATGTGCTCAAGCAATTAAGCTCTTATTTAAAAAAGCTTGAAAATCTACAACTGTGGAGGTACAGCATAGTGTGGCCAAAAATAAAAAAGACCATGAGAGCAGACAAAGAAATGTTAATTGATTCCAGTAGAACATAAAGTCTGCTAAGATCCTGGAAAGGTCTAAATAAGTATTGAGAAGAAATCAACAAGAAATAGCAGCACAAGCTCTATTAAAAACACTGATAGCATTTTAGCATCACTCTGATGGTGTTTCCCTTTCTTAAAATCAACTTTTTCCACATCTGTCTCCCAATAAAAGTGTTAATTACGGTATTGTTAAAGCTCATTTTTTTGACATTATGCTTAATAATCAGAAATCAGTGTTAAAAAACCTCCAGTTTTTCTATCATTTATGGTATTACATAAGAGGCCTTCCTTCTAATGCATAAAAAGGGTCATTTTGAGCCACGTCAACACATCTCAGAAAATCCTGTTGTTGCTGTAGCTGCTTGCGTTGCACCCTAACCAGGTGCCTGGCATCTGATTTCCAACTCCAAACCATCTGATGCTGCTGGCCCAAATCCACCAAGACTAGCTGTAGGACTTTATAGTGTCTCACTAGATGACAGGACAGTTATGATCTGTTTTCTGGGAGATGGTGTAGAAAAAGAAATCAGCCACAGATTCATCTCCAGACAAGATGTTTCTTTGCTAATAAATGGCCACCAAACCCATCACCTAAAACCAAGTAATGCAGGACCTGTTTGAAGGTCTGAGAATTTGTATTTCATTAATTATGACATAGTATTGTTCAGAGATTTTTTCTTTAAGCTTGCTAAAAGCAAATACTGATGCTAGAATAGCCAGGTGCAGTTTCTTCACACTTTGTGTTTTCTTTCCAGCACGCTAGATTAATAAAATACCTCATTAACTTTAAGCATCACGAGTGCTTGCAATGGCATAACGTCATTTGTGACCTTACATCCCTTACTTCAGGCAGCAAGCCTTTTGGGCTGACATTAACAGCAGGTACTTGTTCAACAAGTTGAATATTTGGGTGCCTAATTTATGCAACCGGTCACAAAAGTCCAGATGACACAACAGGACCGTGAATTGATGTGATCCTTCTCTTTGGCAATTTCCCTGACATGAGAAAGCTTTTCCTTCTCCTCTTCATAAGAACATCACAAACTGATTTTATTTTTTTTTTTTTCTGGCCAAAGTTTTGGTGTTCTGAGAGGATGTGAGTGCAGAGACACGCAAATGCTTTAATTTGCTGCCCGGTGGAAGTCTGGTGAGGAAAGCCAAACAAACCTTCTGGGAGCTGTGGTGCTTATTCAGAAGAGTTTTATAAAACAACAGTGTTTTCTCTAACGGATCACTGCCTTGGCATGACTTTATTCTAGACCAGCACTCAGCTGAGAAGCTTCTGAGGAACCATGGTTATTTAGCAGCCTGTGAGTATCTGCTGCAGTTAATTTCACACTACCGGCAACTCATCACCCAAAGGAACAAGAGGAGAGAAACTTCTGCTGATTGCGACCAGACAAAAATGAGTGTGGTAATCTGGTTGTTTATTTTGACACAACAAAGTTAGTGTTGAGTTAATTTTACAGTCGTAGAACTAAAAGATGGACTGGTTTGCCAACTCCCCCCCCGATATTCTCATAAGACAAATCTTTGTGAACCTGTTTTAATTCTCTCTGTCCACTTTAAACCAGTGCTTATACCATTTAAATTGATATTTTTGAAGTTTCTTACCATCTCATCATTCTTTGCTGTACTCCACTCGACTTTTTGAAGGCAGATCATCCCGCAGTGTGTGCCAGTCTAAATCCTCACCTCACCTTCTACAAAGCCACCCTGAAAGGGCGATCCACACTGAAACTGATGCCATTCCTCAGTTATTTTAAGTGGCTCAAACTGTTCAATAATGAGTGTAGATTCTGCAGAGAGTTTCTTTTACTGATAATGAAAATTATGGTGTTACCACCAGAGTGTACCTGGCAACTGAAATGAGACTGAGGACAAAGAACCCAGAGGTCAGCAATTAGAGCTAAGAAGGATTTTTCATTAGCTTTCAAAGTCTGCCTGATACCAGGGATAAATAAGAAGTCTTTGGATTTAAGCTTGAGATCCCTATCTTGTGTTAATGTATACAGTCTTTTTATATCCATAGTAACAGTTTCAATATTTCACAGAATCATGGAATGGTTTGGGTTGGAAGGGACCTTAAAGACCATCTAGTTCCAAGCTCTCTGCCATGGGCAGGGACACTTCCCACTAGACCAGGTTGCTCAAAGCCCCGTCCAACCTCACCTTGAATAATTCCATGGATTGAGCATCAACCACCTCTATGGGCAGCCTCTTCCAGTGCCTCACACCCTCATGGTGAAGAATTTCTCCCTTACATCGTATCTAAATCTACCCTCTTTCAGTTTAAAGCTGTTGCTATTGTCCTGTTGCAGCAGGTCATTGCCAAAAGTCCCTCTCCAGCTTTCTGGAGACCTACAGTCCCCTTTAGATACTGGAAGGCTGCTGTAAGACCTCCCTAGAGCCTTTTTTAGTAGGAAATGTGTTGTCATTCTGGTGCTCCTTCAGTAAAATTCACCCTCCATAAAAGCCTGTCTCAGAACTTCCACAGAGACCATGAGGCAGCAGCAGGACACAACCCCCAGTTTTAAAACACCTTCCTGCAGTTCACCTGCAGCAGCAAGTTCTGGGGTCTGGCTACACCCTTCCCCTTGCACCACGCACATCTTGGGGGGGTTTCGCACACCGAGACAATTAGGTGACATTGATAACCTTTCTAAGTTGGATGGGTGTGGAGATAGACTAAGGCACCTCCCAGTTGCAGTGGAATAACTGGGTGCCTGGTACTGTTTCTATAAATTCATGAAACAGAGGACTGTGGACCTCTGTCTCCCCAGGAGTGCTGAGCTCAGGTGTGCATGACCATCATCTGCAATCATCAGGCCAGAAGCTTCACCATCCCAAATGAGCAAAGCAGTTTTCATGAAGCTCATCCTTGAAAAAAATACTATCCATTCACAGGCAAAATGTTGCACTGCCCATTTTCTTACAAGTTTTCTCCATTGCCTGCTTCAAAAACTTGTTTTACATCTGCCAACCTGTTCCTGTTGTCAGTGCTCAGGTAGGAAATTGCAGATTCAGGTCAACAATCTGCCTCTTGTACAGGATGAATTAAGTGAGCCAGTTTCAGACTGGTGCAGAACACTGTCAGCAGAATTCAAAACATCAAATCCACAAAATGCCCGTTCCTCATCATGACCAAACTTCTTGATCGCTTGCTGGTGAAAAGTTCATCTTGCTTCATCTTTCCTTTCTAGTTCAGAAATTCTGGAGCTTCTGAGGGGAAATTTAAGCTGTGATATATCTAAAGGATGTATCCATTTAACATGTGTGCTCCATACCACAACACAGGGCTTGCAAGCAGGTGGGTAAGACTTTTGAAGAGCCTACTCTTGCTCCACCTGAGGTTTCTGTGGAATATATCTGGCTTGAAATAATTAATTTTTAGAAAGTTCAGACATTTTGTGGATGATATTATCAGATCTATTTCTCCTGATGACCAGCTGTTTCAAGGTTCTCTTGTTCAGGATTTAAACCAGTAAAAGGACTGGATTTTAAAGCAGGAGGTTCTCTAGCCAAAAAAAAAAAAAAAAAAAAAAAAAAAGGGATATTAAACCATGGATGTACCAAAAAAAAATTTAAACTCTGTTAATTAAATCCCATTGCAAACTGTGGAAATGAAGCACATAAGGTATTTCTGTATACCAACTCATTACTTTGCTGGCAGCTCAGTTTTAAGAGTACCAATGTTTCAGCTGATTGAGAATGGAAAACCCTTGTAAAGAATGAAGCTTTTCAAATTACTTCTGTTTATGTTTTTTCTTTTAAGTGTTCATGTTTTCATGTGATGGATAGCAAACCAGGGATGCATCCAGATGTTAAGTAACTCCATTCCTGGACTTAAAACACAAGTGAGTTTTGGTTTAGCCATGCTGCTCTGTGTTGTTTTGTTTTGTTCTCACTTAAAAAGGCTGTTGTTAATAAGCACAAACTGCGTAGGTCATTGGACAGAGACTTCCCTGAGCTTTCAGAGGGGGGGACTAAGTGTAAAACCAGGATATTTTGTGCCATATTTCAGTCAAAAGCCAACCAAAGAAAATAATAAAACTGTCTTGTAGGGATGTTGTTGAATAAACCACTGTTTGTAAAATCCACGGGAGAGTCTATAAACCCAGAAGATTACAGGAAAAAAAAATGCTATTAAATAGAAAACATAATTCATTTTTTTCTTTATAACTTGCTTTTTTTTTTTTTTTACTCCTAAATGCTTTTTCCCTTTTGCTCATTTCTGAACATCATGCCCCTAGTTTCCTATTTTTGTCAGGCAAAGAAGAACTGTTATGTAACTCTGGTGAGATTTCTGGAGATAGGGATCTACATTTGAGACTAAGGCTGAAGTTACTGCCAAATATGTAACTGAAAATCACCATGAAATTTAAGACACTTCACTGTAGAAAACTGAGTGAAGATTAGCAATGATTCAATGATAATAAAAAGAAAAAAGAAGAAAGAAAAAAGAAGACAGAAAAAAGAAAAAAGAAGACAGAAAAAAGAAGACAGAAAAAAGAAAAAAGAAAAAAGAAAAAAGAAAAAAGAAAAAAGAAAAAGAAAGAAGAAAAAAGGAAAAAAAAAAGAAAAAAGAAAAAGAAAAAAGAAAAAGAAAAAAGGAAAAAGAAAAAAAGAAAGAAAAAAAGAAAAAAGAAAAAAAAAAGAAAAAAGAAAACAGAAAACAAAACAACAAACAAGAGCTGCCAAGTATTTTCTTGCAGAAAAAGGCTGATTTTTGTTGTTGTTGTCGTAAATGTTTTGGGAGAAATAAAAAAACGATGTCGTACGTGTGTCTGAAGTGTGACCTTTCAGTAGTATTTTCTGTTTACTTACGTCGTAAGTGTCAGAGCAACTTAATTGTTTGCAGACCTACCCAGTGGCTCTCAAGTGAAACTATGGCAAAAAAAAAAAAAAAAAAAAAAAAAAAGAGTATTTTCTGTAATATAATTGGTGATATTTGTGATATGCTGTTTCTGACTTCAATGGGAAGTTTAAAAGAATGAATTCAAAACTCATCCTTAGCAGGCTGTGAACCTGATTTTGGGAAAAAAAATACCCTTTTTGTTCTTTTTTATGATTCAGTAGAGAAAAGGTTGAGTTTAAGAAAGGAGGACAAAATATTTATGCAATTCAAAGAAAATTGCATCCCTTTTTATTAACAGCTCATGAGGTTTTGCTGTGAGGTTAACAGAGGAGAAGCAGATGGAAAATTATAATACATGTGCTACCATCAGAAAAGCCACACACCTGCCATGGAAAAGAAAATGCAGGAAGTGAAAAAGGAGGTTTAGACAATTGACTGATTGCGGCGTTCGCTGGGCACTGAGAGGAACACAAAAATCACATATACTTTGCATGTGTGTTCTTTTCATCCAGCTCTCTTTGAGTTCCTTGCCAGCTCTTTTTTTTTTTTTTTTCTTTCCAAACTGTTGCATAAAAAGGGTTAGAAGGTAACTTCAAACAGGAAAACTTCTCCTGATGAAGTTTCATTGATGACTCGTTGAGGACTTAGAGGTGAAGAAGTGGTTTTGTTATGCATACACTATATGGTGGGTATTTGTATATCTTGGTATATAATCTGTGTTCTTTAATTTTCTGTTCAAAAAAAGCACGTTAACTCACCTGTTTAGCTGACATTATTAGCTCATTCCCATCACACTGGTGTAATGAGCACTGTCTGCACTCCTGTGATATGTTTTTAGCCGAGAGAAACTAGAAACCTTACAGAAGAAAACGTTGGGCAGGCAAAGGGCAGAGGTTCTGCAGGAGCACATTAAGCAGTTTGAGGCACTTCTCCCTGCAGAACTCACGTGCTGGGTCACTCGGTCTTAAGTGCTTATCCAGGGGATCATAAAGTGGATTAAAACAGCCCAGAAGTTTCAAAACATGCTGACCGTATGCCATCCCTGCCCCCAGACCCCAGCAGCATCTCCTGCCAAGCGGGTCCCACATCCTCCCGAGCACCCTGTGGAAGGGGACACCCAGGCAGCAGAGGCCTGTGGAGCAGTTTGATCTGTATGTCTGGCAGGGCTATCCCAGAACAGATCATTCCACCACTTCTCTGTTTAGGCACATCTGCCCCTTCCCCATTCCCCTTGGTGCTAGCTCCATGTCCACGTTTCCCTGCAGCACAAGGCCAAGCCAACAAGCCTTGGCAAGGAGAACCAAGGCAGGCTGGGGTAGGGGTGGTGTTCCCGTACACGACGTGATGGTCCATAGCCACTTCAGGGCAATGCCTGCTGTTTCTAAGGCAGAAGAAATACCATATGAACTAATTTTTTTTTTTTTTTTTTTTATCTTTTGTCCTGCAATTAATAACACTTGTTGAACAATGACACGGCAATCACACGGTGCACCTGTACATCTACAGCTGGAGATTCTCACCGCGGTGAACGGGGTGTCTTCTTCCACAGCAAGAAGTATTTTCTCCTCCTCAGCAGGTTGGGGCATGCAGGCACCAGATGGGGCCCCTCCTTGTCATATGGGACCTTGTTCTGTTCGCCACTGAAGGAGGCAAGCTGGGTAAGTGTTGTCCTTGCAGTGGACTTCTGCAGCAGCAGATCTGGCTTCTGGTAGTCCCTGGCTCACCCTCTCAGCCTTAGCAGCTATCCACAACTCTGTCCTTGCTTTCACAGCTCTGTTCTGTTTACAAGCTGGACTTGGCTTAGATTTAAAAAGTGTCGTTTTTCTTTCCCCTTCTCCTCCCATGGGATTGTTTTCCACCCTTTTCATACTTTTGGTTCAATTTGGGGCTGATGATACATTACTTGATCTGCTACAAAGATACTAGACAGAAGTAGATTAAGTGGATGTTACTAGGTGGCCAGGAGTCGGTAACATTTATGAGAGAGTTCCTCAGAAGCTCAGACAAGAAACCACAGAATTGGGGCTGGGGTCTGTGTATCACTGGAGGTGCCATCAGATGCTGCCAGTGTGTTCAAGAGCTGCTTTCAGGGGGCCTGGGGAATGCCAAAGCAGTGGGGCCTGATGCCATTCCTGGTGAGGTGATCCAGTCTGTGACAGAGAATGCAACCAAGGGGACATCTGGATGAAGGCAGTCTGTTGGGAAGGTATTGGAGAGGCTCCAGTGAAGTCCAGCTTTGCTGGCATTTGGAGGAAGGGCGGTAAATATGCCGATAAAGGGGGGTCGTGTGGGCATAATAATCCTCTTGCATTTCCAAAAAAGCCTTTGAGAAGCTTTTTGCAAAGCTTATTAAACTTTGTAAAGAAAATAAGTTGCGACAAGATTGGACGTGCTGGTTGGTTTTGGGTTGAAAGCTGGTGTAAGAAGAGGAAGTGAAGGACAGGGCTTAGTGGTCACCCCAGGAGGGAGGGGATTCATGGAGTCAAAGAATAACTGAGGTCAGAAGGGATCTCTGAAGGTCATCTAACCCAGCCTCCACTCCAAACACGTCTCGTGAGCTCAGATTGTGCAAGGACCTTTTCAATGAAACCCTGAAGGCCTCCAAGGATGGTGTTTCCACAACTTGGTACAAAAGCCTTGGGATTTGTGCTGGTTTTTTTCTTGATGTCTCCACTGGTGACCTCTAGAAAAGAGTAAACGGTGAAACCTCTTGGCTGGAGGGACATCAACCTTGGTCCAGCAGTGCCTGTGCTGTCTCTGAAACTGGCTCAAGTATTCACAAGGAGGGGGAAATAAAAACATCCAAAAGAAAAGTGCTTCCAAGCCCAATCAACCCCACACCATTTTCCAGCATAGTTGTATTGAAAAATATTGGTGATCCTTAACCCCGTCCTGCCATGTACTTTTCCACACACAGGTGGCTTTTGTTGGCTTGGATCTGGCAGATGGCTCTAGAAACAGAAAAACTGCTTTTGTTTGCTGGTGCTTTGTCCGTGCAGGAGGTCTCAGCTGGCAGGTCCTGCAGCAGCGATCACTGGTATGGGTGAGCACCAATGAAGCCAGGCCTGTCACAGGTTATCTATTTCACCATCAGGAGGAAACATCTCAGTACAGCAAAATGTGTTTCTGGTCATAGAACCATAGAGTCACAGAATGGTTTGGGTGGGTCATCTGGTCCAACCCCCCTGCAGGGAGCAGGGCCATCTGCAGCCAGAGCAGGGTGCTCAGAGCCCCAGCCAACCTCCCCTGC
>JANIJG010165478.1:0-10956 GCA_024611175.1 Megaceryle torquata
TGCTTCAGACAGCTCTGCCCCATCACAACACCTGTAGTGCTTCAGACAGCTCTGCCCCATCACAACACCTGTAGTGCCACAGCCAGCTCTGCCCCATCACAACACCTATAGTGCCACAGCCAGCTCTAGGGTCCTCAGCACAGGAGTGATACGCATCTGCTGGAGCGGTTCTGGAGAAGACCCACAAAAATGAGCAGAGGGATGGAACATTTGTCCTATGAAGAAAGGCTGAGAAAATCTGGGGTTGTTCAGCCTGCAGAAGAAAAGGGTTTGGGAAGATCTTATTGCAGCCTTTCAATATATAAAGAAGGCTGATAAGAAAGACAGAGACTTCACCAAGGCCTGTAGTGACAGGATGAGGGGCAATAGTTTTAAACTCAAGGAGAGTAGATTTAGATTGGACATAAGGAAGAAAATTTTTATAATGTTTGGGGAGACACTGGAACAGGTTTCCCAGAGAAATTGTGATGCCTTCACAATAAGAAGTGTTTAAGGTCAGGTCGGATAGGGTTTTGAGCAACCTGGTCTACTGGGAGGTGTCCCTGCCTATTGCAGGGGGTGTCAGACAACATGATCTTTGAAGGTTCAAGTCACCCATATTGTTCTATGATCTGTCAATCTGTGATTCTATGATTCTATGATATATAAAACTCTTATCTGTTACCAGTGGTATTTAAGTGATGTGTTTAGTGGACAATAGAATGTTTTGGGATTCAGTTGACTGCAGGAAGTTATGCTGTATAGTTACACTGAGGGGTTTGCTAAGAAATACATTCCTGTAAGTCCATCAGTCATTTACCACTTACTACTAAATAACCACTAATGAATGGACCACTTTAGGTGGCCAAGAAAAACTTTCAGAGCTTGGCCTACAGCTTTAGATCACTATCTATCCTGAATAAGCCACGTTGGGGGCATTTAGTGCAGGTTTGTCAAAGGTTTTCCTAGCTTTTGGTCTAATGCTAACCTTAAATAATATTCTGTAAGTAGTAATTTAAGGTGGGTGAAATAGAGTGTATGTACTAAGTATATTGTCCATTCACCTTAAATGAATGTGTATCTTGTTCCCATTTTAGTCTAACCATATTAATTTTGTTAGGAATGGGAAGAAAATTGTCTATAAGGTAATGGTGATAAATGAATGTGCCAAGCATTTTAGGAGTGGGAGTAACTACCAGATATTTTTCTCTACAGATCTGGTTGTCACCAATACTTGACAATGTAATGTAACCTACCTGAACTATTTTAATGAGTGCAAAGATTAGTCAGATATTTCCTTTTCACATTTAATGGTTTCATGGTTCATCATGGTAATGGATAAAAAGACGAAGAAATCCTCAGATCATCAATTTTTAAAAAATTAGTATTTTTTAGACACAGCTACAAAAGTAAACTATGTGTACCATTACAAAAATTTGAAATCCAAGATTGATAAAATGGAAGTTATTTTCACAAGATTAAAATAATCTATTTAGTTTCCAGAGTGCATTTGACTGGACATTTTCCAGGGGAAAATGAAATGTTACTTTCTCCAAATCTTTTTGATATCCAGAGCCTTTCCATTCCTATTGAAAACAAACCCACTGCATATAAAACTGTTAACAAGTCCCTGCAACAAAACACAGTCAAAAGAGAATTTTAAGCAGATGTTGAAAGCTGCTGACAGAAACACCAAGTTTCACAAGAAGGTGGTTTTATGCAGAGTTGTTTTTTTTTTTTTGTTTGGGTTGGTTTTGTGTTTGTTTGTATTTGTTTGTTTGCTTGCTATTTTTGTTGTTTGTGTGTTTGGGGGTTTTTTTGGGTGTGAGTGTGGGGGGATTGCGTGGTTGTTTGTTGTTTTTTTTGTTTGATTGGGGTGTTTGTTTGTCCTGGCTAGGGTGACTCAGAAAAATACATCTCCCACATCTGTGAGCAAATTGCATTCTGCTCATACATGGAAGAGTTAATGTGTTTCATCCATCTTCTTCAGTGCTTTTCGCAGTATCCACAGTTGTACAAATAATTCAGATTTTTAAAGAAAGGGAGTAAGGTAATGTTTTGTTATTACATGAAGGAAACACAGGAAAAAGTATTTTGATGTTCAGACAGTTTTCAAATGTTTTTCTTTAAATACAGTTTTAAGATAATAATGCCATGGACTGTTTATAATACTTTTAGTAGGATTTCTCCAACAAATGCATGCAAGGCAAGGAAAATTCATTATGATAAAATATACACTGCAGTGCAACTCAGTGCATCGAGATTATTTTTCAATAGAAATGTGATTTTGCAGCCATACACAGTTCTGAACAATGTTTTTCAGAGCAGTATAAACAGAATTTTTATTCAGAAATTTTATTGCAAGTAACATATTATCTACTTTAAACAAATTAAGTCAAAAAGGAACAGATTCATTATATTGTCAATCTAGAGAATTAAGCACAGTACTTGGTACCAGAATTTTTACCATCTGAACATCTGACTCTATCATCAGTTACCCTGCTGCTAAACAACTGTTAGTTGTGATAACCTGTCCCCCTGCTCAAGACAACTACTCTTTCTGAAGTGATAATTTCCTCTCTATCTATTTCATTGTTTGCTCAGCTATCAGTAATGGTGCTTAGCCATTAGAAATGAAACATCTGTTGTTCTGTCTTTGGATTCTACTTGCAGCTGGATAGATGCATTTTCATGACCACTGCTGCAAATTCATATGGGGTAATAACTATGCCAGTTATGCTCCTCTGCCCAATAAACTAATTCTGTAGTAGGTCTCCAGCATGTTTTAACTCCTGAGCCTAAGCACTGTTGTCCTGCCTGAGGCTAAAAGTCCGTCTAGCCAAGTACCTTGTCTCCAAAAAGGTTGCAGCTGCCTCCTCACAAAGGTAGTCTTGCAATAGATTCTCTGCATTATTCTTTTGAGAAGTAAAAAAGGAAATGCAAGAAGCAGCATTTCATCCAGAGATTAAATACTTACTTTCTGAGAGAAAAATGTCCACATTTGCTTTATGTCTGTGTCTATACAAAGGGTCTATGAAAAGTGTCTATGAAAAGGGTCTAGAGCATAGTGGCTGAGGGAACTGGGTCTGTTTAGACTGGAGGAAAAGAGGCTTAAGGGAGACCTTAACACTCTCTACCTACCTGAAAGGAGGTAGACTAGGGTTTGGTCTGTTCTCCCATGTAACAAGCGATATGACAAGAGGAAATGGCCTCAAGTTGCACCAGGGGAAGTTTAGTTTGGATATTAGGAAAAATTTCTTCACAGAAAGCACTGGTACAGGCTGTCCAGGAAAGTGGTGGCGTTACCATCCCTGAAGGTATTTAAAAGATGTGTGCATGTAGTGCTGAGGATTCACAGAATCATAGAATGTTAGGGGTTGGAAGGGAACTCTGGAGATCATTGTGTCCAACACCCCTATCAATGCAGGTTAACCCAGGGCAGGCCACACAGGAATAGATCCAGGCGGATCTGTCAGAGACTATATTGGTAATTTGTCTCAACATTGCTGCACCAGTGTGAGTGAACATCAAACCACAAACTGATTGATGGTTGGACCACAAGGCTAGAAGTTCCTGTTTTCCAATGAATTTGAATATGAAGCTGATTCTGAGAACTGTAACCTAACCCCTGTGCATGTGCCCAGACCCAGGGCTTGGAAAACCAAGGGGTCCAGAGACCCCCAAAGACCACCAAAGACCGCTTAGAGATGGTATTGGTCATGCGTACCACTGGGTACGCATCAATACCACTGGGTGTGGTTAAGTAAAACAGCTTCTGGAATGTGATAAGTAAATCTTCGAAGAAGAATGAATATTCAACAGGACAACCCAATAAAAGAGCAGAACCAACCAACATCGTATGGAATGTTCTCCCTCTGGACTTAGAAACGAATTGGACTGTCAGGATGCTGCAGATCTGTGGTGGTAGCTATTGCAACTGACCCTTTTCTTCGTTTCTTTCCTTTCTCTCTCCCTTTTTGCTTTGTGAACCTGTTGTCGGGCAAATAAAGTCACTTGGCACTTGACTCCTTTTTGAATCTTAATTCTTGGACTGGTGAGACCAGAAGTGGACACAATATTCTAGATGTGGTTTTACTACTTCAGAGTAGAGGGGGAGGAGAACCTCCCTCAACCTGTTGGACAAACTCTTCTTTATGCACCCAAGGAGACCACTGGCCTTCTTGGCCACAAGGGCCCATTGCTGTTCCATGGAGAACTTATTGTCCACCAGAACTTTAAGGTCCTTCTCTGTGGAACTACTTTCCAGCAGGTCTACCCCTCACCTGTACTAGTATATGGTGGTGTTCCTTCCCAGGTGTAGGATTCTACACTTATCCTTGTTGAACTTCATTAGGTTCCCCTTTGCCCAACTCTCCAGCCTGTCCAGATCTCACTGGATGGCAGCACAGCCTGCCGGTGCGTCAGCCACTCCTCACAGTTTAGTATCATCAGCAAACTTGCTGAGGGTCTGCTCCATCCCTTCATCCAGGTCACTGATGAAGACATTGAGTAAGACTGCACCCAACACTGACCCCTGGGGAACACCAGTAGCTACAGGTCACCAGCTGGACTCTGCACCACTGTTCACAACCCTTTGATCCCCGTTGTTCAGACAGTTCTCAAGCTATCTCACTGTCCACTCTTTTAACCCACACTTCCTGAGCTTTCCCATGAGGATGTTAGTGGAGAAAGTATCAAAAGCCTTGCTGAAGTCAGGGTAGACAACATCCACTGCTCTCCCTACATGTACCCATTCAGTCACAGGATCATATCAGGCTATTAGTTTAGTCAGACATGACTTCCCTTTAGTAAATCCATGTTGACAACTGTTGATAACCTTCTTTCATGTGATGAGATATTACCTCCAGAATGAGATGCTCCATTACCTTTCCAGGGATGGAGGTGAGTCTGACTGGTCTGTAATTACTGGGGTCTTCTTTCTTGCCCTTTTTGAAGACCAGTGACATCGGCTTTCCTCCAGTCCTCAGACACCTCACCTGTTCTCCATGATCTTTCAGATATGATGGAGAGTGGTAGAGCAATAACATGAGTCAAATCCATCAGCACTCAGGGCCCATGAATTTGTGTGCGTTTTCTTTATGAAGACACACAAATCCATGTGTGAATGAGTAAAAACCTCTTTTCCATGAGTGAAAGCCTCCTTTCAGACTTTCACTCTTACTTCCAGGGTCAGGGATTCCTGAGGACTGGTCTCTCTCTCTTCACTGAAGACTGAAGCAAAGAAAGCATTCAGTTACTCTGCATCCTCTGCATCCTCTGTCACCAAGTCTCCCACATCATTCAGCAGTGGGCCCACATTTTCCCTATTCTTCCTTTTACCTTTGATGTATTTGAAGAAGCCCTTCTTGTTCTCCTTTACTTCATTTGACAGACTTAATTCCAAGAGGGCCTTCCTTGTTGCATCCCTACATACCCTGACAGCATTCCTATAATTCTCCCAAGAGACCCATCCCTTTTTCCACATGCTATGAGCTTCATTCTTCCACTTGAGTTTTTTCAGCAGCTCCTTGCTCATCCATGCTGTTCTCTTGCCTCCTCTACTTGATTTTTTACTCAAAGGAATGCACATGTCTTGAGCTTGGAGGAAGTAATTTTTGAATATCAGCCACCTCTCTTGGGACCCCTTACCTTCTAGAGTCTTAGCCCAAGGGATTTCTTGAAGTAGGTCTTTGAAGAGGACAAAGTTAGTCCTTCTGAAGTCCAGGGTTGCAATGTTACTTATTGCCTTGCTTCTTCCTTTTATGATACTAAACTCTACCGTGTTGTCATCACCACCACCAAGGCTGCCCCCAACCTTCACATCCCCAACCAGACCTTCTTTGTTTGTTAATACAAAGTCCATTAGCACTCCCCTCCTTCTTGGCACTTCCAACACCTGCATCAGGAAGTTATCATTGGTGCATTGTAAGAGCCTTCTGGACTGAGTACACGTCTCTGTGTAGCCTTTCCAACGAATGTCAGGGTGATTGAAGTCACCCATGAGCACCAGGGCATGTGATCTTGAGGCTACTTCCATCTGCCTGTAGAAGGTCTTGTCAACATCTTCTTCCTGGTTTCATGGTCTGTAGTAGACACCCACAACAGTTTCACTGATATTTGTGTGCTCCTTAATTCTCACCTATAAGCTTTCAACATGTTCTTCACCCACCCTGGGAAGAGCTCAATGCATTCCAGTTGCTCACATACATAAAGAGCAACTTCACCACCTCATCTTGCTGATTTATCTTTCCTAAAAATAAATAACTGTCCATGACCACATTCCAGTCATGCAAGCTACCCCACCATGTCTCAGTAAGTGCAATGAAATCACGTCCCTGCATCCAAACATAGATGTCCAGTTCCTCCTGCTTATTCCCCATGCTGCGTGCTTTGGCGTATAAGCATTTCAGAGAGTGTTTAGTTTTCGCCCTTGAGGGGTGGAAGACATTCTGGTTCTCAAAAATGTTGTCACACTGTCCCACAGGTGCTGGTATACTACACCCATGGCCATGTCTAGCTAGCCTGGATACATCCCCCTCCCCTTTCATATCTAGTTTAAAGCCCTGTAAATGAGCCCTGCAATTATTAGTGGTGACCTGTCAATGCTGGGTTGATGGTTGGGCTTGATGATCTTGAAATCTCTTCCAATCAAAACAGTTCTATGATTCATTGATATTATGAGAACTTTTTAGATGAAACCGAGATTAGAAACTATTTCCATCAAGCACAGGATACAACAAAAGATTCCTAAACCATACTTGATGCTGCACCCACACATCCAGTTCTATCAAAAATTTATACACCACTGGACAATCCAGCATGGTAATTTTAGCTTCTAAAGCTGCTTTTATTAATATAAAATGGAGCAAACTGGCTATAATGCAGATGAGAGTTTGGGACTCAGAAAAACTCAAGTACTTTTTCTTTCATTTTCAAAATGTTACCAAAAGGAAGAAGCTGCTTAATGCTGGAATTTACATGTCTGTGACAGAATAACAAAGAATCAATTTCGAATTTCAGGCCTCATTGTTCACAGTCCACTAAAGGACCTTCCTTGGTGTTTCCTTCTCCAGGATCTGATCAGTTTTCTCTAAAAGAAAGTCCCTGAAATAGTGGGTGGCTGCAACATATTCTGTGAAGGTGAAGCTGTGAAAGGCAAAGACATGAAACACTTCTAAGAGATTCTCAGTACAGCTAGAAATCTTTTGAAGGGACACTGTAGTCTGACTTTTGCTGCTTTTCTTTTGGAACATATTCCTCATGCATTCTAAAATTTTGCTGTGAGTGGTCTTTATGTGGCTTCTGCAAGGAACAGGAAGAAGTTGCATAAGAATGTATCCCCTCTATTATGTGTAATACTTTGTGGGAAAATAGTGTACTCTGATGCACAGGTTACAACCAGTTGTATAGAATGATTTTAATGTATATCATATAGCTATGTGTGGAAATTTTCAGTGAAGCATGTGGGTAAAGTACATACTAAGTTATAGTATATGATTATTCTTCTCACAAATACACAGAAGAGAACACTGAAGAGAGAAATCTAGACATGCCAGTCCTTCATGTCACATGTAAAGGAAGAAGTCTTTTAACATTTTGCTGAGACAATTGAAGATGATGTTCACTGAATCAATTATTAAAATAAATAAAAAAAAAATTGAACTTTTTTTTTTTTAGAGCATCTTCTCTAGTATACTTTCAAAATCTAACCTGTGTTGTATTATTTTCATATTTTGAAATTTTGATACTGCCTGGGGAAGTTAGTATAGAAACTGACTTTCAAACACCTCAATTTGCTTTTTTTCTGTACTATTCTTTATAGAAAGTGCTGACAAGAAAAGCAGTAAGTATAGGTGTAGTATACTGCTGTGTATGTATGTATATACAAGAAATAGAATATGGTTTAAAATTTGTTAATGTGATATTGTATAATTCAATTCTCTGAGCTATTAAATTATTAACTTTTGTATAGCAATTAACTTTTCCTTGAAGTTACCTGTTAATATTTATCACATGATTGTTCCACCCTAAAATGTAAATTAAGTATGTGATTTCTGTGGGATACTGTACACTTGAGATGCTGCAACACTTTAGTGTATAAATTTATATTCTGAGTGTATTTTTCCAATTTCTGATCATAGTCTCATTGACTTACAGAGCATAATGTTAAGAACAGTGTATCTGTAGTGTTTTCTAATTTCCCTACAGGTCCTTTAATTGATACACTTGGATTCAGCTTTTGAAGTAAAATCATATTCAACTTAGAATTGTTGCATGTCTGTACATTACAGACCAAAAAATATTTGAAAATAAATTGAAATAAAAAACCCAGCCAAATTACATTTAAAAAAAAAACAACCAAAAAACAAAACAACAACAAAAAACCCCAACACAGCCAATAAAAACACATTAATACAAAGTTACCACTGTTTGTCTGGTGAGTGGTCATTGGCTGACTGGTACCTCAGCAGCTTGAGGTCACTAGCCCATATCCTTAGCCTCTGCTGGTGCTATAGCCTGTCTACACTGTCAGGGAGAACAATTTCTGAGGTTGGCTGCTCTAAATTTCTTCATTATTGTTGCCCTGGGAACCAGTTTCAATGGGAATAGTGTATGACACAAAACAGAACAGTATTATGTTAAAAAATATCTGCAACAGGTGCTGTTGTAAAGAGCTGTCACTGGTACAGTGGAAGAGTAGAGATGATAGGCAGCACAGTAAGTCAGCACAGCTTTGTGGTGCAGAGTATGGGCATGAAAGTTATTACAGTTACTTGGTATCTTAGGAGAAAGCTTTAACAACAGTTCTGAAATGAAGCTCAACAAAATTTATTTATACGTCCTTACCTGTAACCTACCAAGCACCAATATAGGCTGGGCAGTGACTGGCTTGAGAGCAGCCCTGAAGAAAAGGACTTGGGGGTGCTGGTGGATGAGAAGCTCAACATGAGCCAGCAGTGAGCTCTTGCAGCCCAGAAAGCCAATCGTGTCCTGGGCTGCATCAAGAGAAGTGTGGCCAGCAGGTCGAGGGAGGGGATTCTCCCCCTCTACTCCACTCTCGTGAGACCTCACCTGGAGTCCTGTGTCCAGTTCTGGAGCCCCTAGTACAGGAGGGACATGGATGTGCTGGAACATGTCCAGAGAAGGGCCACGAGAATGAGCAGGGGCTGGAGCACCTCTCCTGTGAGGACAGACTGAGAGAGCTGGGGTTGTTCAGTCTGGGGAAGAGAATGCTTGGGGCCTTCTTGTGGTCTTTCAGTATTTTAAGGGGGCCTAGAAGAAAGGTGGGGAAGGACTTTTTAGGCTGTTGGGCAGTAATAAGACTAGAGGGAATGGATTACAACTAGACATAGGTCGATTCAGGTTAGACATTAGGAAGAAGTTTTTCACCTGGAACAGGTTGCCCAGAGAGGTGGTGGAAGCCCCATCCTTGGAGATTTTTAAGACCAGACTGTATCTCTGAGCAACCCGTCTGTGCCCATGGCAGGGGCATTGGAACTGGATAATCTTTAAGGTCCGTTCCAACCCTGACAATTCTATGATTCTATGAATTTATCCAATAGATGGCAGTAGTTGCTTAACAGCTGATAAATTAACACCCTTCATATAGTACGCTATATAAACATAAAGCAGTAAAGCCAAATATGCTCATATATAGGTACTTAACTGGCATGTAATTATGTACATTACAAGTATGTAATCGGTTTTTTGTATTTGAATATTGAATCCTTTCTAAATATTTTCCTTTTCAGTCTGTTGGTTTGCTCAGAATTATACGAAAGTATAAAAATAATGAAATTATGAGGGCTACCAAAGGTTAAGGACAAATATTTCTCAAGGCATGATTAACTCTGAGGTCATTAGTTTTTGTCTACATCTGCAATCTGTTGCATGTTGAGCTGATTTGTCTTACATATGGACCATAATGCTTTATTGTAAATTATCTGGCATTAAATTGTGCTTTTATGATTGCCATATTACTTAAATAATATTACAAGTTTACTTGCACCAAAACCAATGTATGGATGATTCTACATTGTGAAACACGTCATGCTGGAAGACCATAAACTGCCACTGCTTTTCTACCATGTTTTGTTGCTTCTAGGCTTTCTGTTCCTCCTGTTACAAACTGAGGTAATGTAGTTGTAGCTATTTTAATGCCAATATCTTCAAGCCACAGATTTTTAAACATAATTTTAAAGTGGTTTTTTTTTTTTTTTTTACCTTATCTAATATAATCCAATTCTGCCTCTTTCATGTGGCCAAGAAATCCTGGTTTAGTAACCTCTTCTTTTTTTTCCCCTAAATTAGACTCTGAAAGAAAAATGTAGTCATTTCTCTTGAACACAGTGTCTATCTTGAACACAGCTTTACTATCATTCCAGTCAGAAGTTGTTTTGCTATAGGCCTTCTATAGAAATTCTTGGGTGCACATTTTTCAAAGGCAAAACCAGCAGGTAAGGAATCAATCATCAAGAAAAATTATTGTCCATTAGATCCCAATTTCCATCAATGTCTTTGGAAATTTCCTTTCATATACTTGCATGAGAGCTGCAGATGAATGTCAAGGACTATACATACCTCAAAAGTGATAATTTTACTGGCCCTATTTATGTATTAGTGATTTGTTTATATTTTAGAATATACATCTAACAAGCAGTTAACTACTGCTATACATGTGTTTGATACATAAGGCCCTAGAAGTCCGAATAGTACCACTGAGATATTACCATGGAAATAAACTGGCATAAAATAGTGTATGCCTCATTACCATATCTTTTCAACTATTTTTTTTTAATGTTCATATCAATCCAAACCAAATCCCAGATAATTCAGCAGTGGCATTGAACCCTGTGCTGACAGGTCTTGAGGCTATGCTGTGTATTTTGTCAGAACTATGAGCTCAATTTGCAGTCAAAAAACCCCAAATCAAATGGGAGGAATTATCAGGAAAAGAACAGAGAACAAAATCAAGAT
>JANIJG010165479.1:0-10942 GCA_024611175.1 Megaceryle torquata
GTAGAAAAGGACCAGGGGGTTACTGATCAACAGTCAGCTGAATATGAGCCAGCGGTGTGCCCAGGTGGCCAAAAAGGTCTAGAGCAGAAGTCTTACAAGGAGTGAGGCTGAGGGAAGTGAGGCTTAGCCTGGAGAAAAAGAGGCTGAGGAAAGACCTTGTCACTCTCTACAACCACCCGAGAGGAGGCTGTAGTAAGGTGAGTATTGGTTTCTCCTCCCAAGTAACAAGCCCTCCAGTAGTCTAAGGCAGTAGTTCTGCTGAGCCCCCTCCTCACTTCTCCAAGAACCAAAACTCTGTCATTTTATGATTGCTATGCTCAAGACAGCCTCCAACCTTCACATCACCCGCAAGTCCTTCTCTCTTTACAAATGACAGGTCCATCAAGGCACCTTCTGTAGTTGGCTCACTCACCAGCTGTGTCAGGAAGCATCTTCCACGCAGTCCAGGAACCTGCAGGTAATTTTTTACCTGTCAGCATTCTCTTATGTAGCTGTGTACTTTCTTTGGCCAAATCCTATTTGTTTCACTATTTTACTGATTTTGGCTGGGATAGAGTTAAATTTCTAATAGGAGCTTGCGTGGGGCTATGTCTCGGATTTTTTGCTGGAAACAATATTAGTGACAGGAGGATGTTTCAGTTCTTGCTGAACAGTCCCTCCTTACCTGGAGGCAAGGCCTTCTCTGCTACTCAGGCTTCCCTGACAGCAAGCAGGCTGGGGGTGCACAAAAGCTGAGAGGGGACACAGCCAGGACAGCTGACCCAAACTTACCAAAGGGTTACCCGAGCCCATATGATGTCATGCTCAGCAATAAAAATAGGAGGGAGGTTGGCGGGGGGGGGAGGGGCCGCAGCTCAGGGACTAGCTGGGTATTGGTTGGTGATGAGCAGTTGTTTTCATTTTCCTCACTTGTCTTTCTTGGGTTTTATTTTACTCTCTCGTTGTTATTTATAAAAAATATTTTTCCTTACAAGTTGTTGTTATTATTACGATGTCCTTTTAATGATTCTTGTTGTTGTCTCAACCCATGAGTTTGTTTCTCACTTTTACCCTTCCAATTCCTTCCCTGTGCCAGTGGGGGGAAGGAGGGCAGCATAAGTCAGGTCGTGGTTAAACAACAATACCTATGTTTACTATAACTATGTTCTGTTTGTTTATTCCCCTTCCAAGTACATTGTACCTCTCCGTGGTTGTATGCCACAGTTACCTCAGAACGGAATAGTTTGTACAGCTGGGCCACGGTCACAAAAGAGTTACCAGACAGGACGTGTAAGAGAACTTATTTCTGAAGTTGCCCAATGTAATAAAATTTGTGAATGCCATGAGTGGGCAAGTTACAAACTAACGACACTGTCAAAGTGCCGTGTAGGCCAGGCCACCAGGGACCACAGAGGATCCCCATGGCAGAGGGACTCACCAGCTGTGGCCAGATGTAACCTTTATCCACATTGTAATTAACAGCATTCTTTTCAAATTTCTGTGTTCAAATTTATTTTTGCTACTTGAACATACATATTTGTGCCAGGTCATCTAGCTGTTTCAATCAAGGAGGGCCTTAAGAATTCCCCAAGGATTTCAAATATCTGTAGACAGATGGAGAACGCTCAATTCTTTCCATTGCTTTCACTCTTCTATGTGAAGTTGAAGCTCATTTCTCTCAAAGCACCATCCACTTCAGTCTCTGAACAGTGAAACAAATTCAATCTGATCAAGATCTCATTGCAAAAGAAGAGTGCTGTTAGGTACCATACATAAAGATTTATTTGTTTTTAATAATTTAGGAAAGACTTATTAAATGCATACATACATACAGGGAGGCTATAGACCATTTTTTAGGATGCTGCACTGTTCTTTCCTGATAGCCTGCAAGAGCTGAACAAATTTTACATTACACCGTCGGGTGGTGAGAGAGGTACAGGGAACTGCAGCGTGCTTCTGGTCAATGCAAGGAGTTGAACACAAGGTGTCACTACTGCTTCCCACAAGAGAAGCACGGTAACAATTTGCTGTAAAAGAGGATGCTACATAAACACGTGTCTTTATCAGCTCTGACATCTTCACCACATTATCGTCAGAAGGAAGATATAACTAGCTGTTCATTTCTTCATTAGCACTTCTTATATTTTATGGAATTAAAAGTCATAAACCCAGTAATGCTGGAAGCCTGAAGCTACTACAGAACAGACTGCACACAAAGGTTGTGGAGTCTCCTCTGGAGCATTTCAACACCTGTCTGGATGTGTTCCTGTGTGGCCTGTCCTGGGTGATCCTGCTCTGTCAGGGGGGTTGGACACAATGAGGTCCCTTCCGGTCCCTACCGTTCTATGATTTTATGATATAGTTTTATTCAGGGGATTAAGTATTACACTTTTTAATGTTCCGGACCTATGGTGTAAGTCTCCTTAATTTGACCCAAGAAAGTCACCGAACCTCTGTCACTCTCTGCTTCCCACCTGATCAAGTGGCACGTGACATCATTAAAACCCAGACTCTTTTGAGAACTTAAGCAATGTTTCCTCTATTTCCAGGCAGGGAGGAGCTCATGTATCTTCACACCTTCCTATATGTCAACAAATGAACTTTGCGCTGACAGATGTACAAGACCTTGCGACGCCTTCTGTGGGATAATTTAGTGCACTTCCGGAGAAGGGGTGAGATGTTTACGACCATGAGATCCTTGGGCTGCCTCTGGGGCTGGAGATCCTCTAAACTGGCAGCCAAAATGGCAGCTGAAGGAGGGAGTCTTGACAAGGATCCTGTTTCAGCTAAACCAACAGGCGCCAACAACTCTTAAATAAATCTCAAAGGCCAGAGCGTCCAGGAGAGACATTTGCCTACTTAACGTCAAAATTAATATTAAACTTTACACCACTAAGCATGGTAATGGCCCTAAATGACTACATGTTAAACATAAAAGACTATTAGCATACATGCTAAACATACATGACTAAACATACAGTCACTCAACTCTCCACTCCAGTAACGCTAAAGGTCGCCTAGCAGGCAGGGACCGAAAGAATCAGGATATAGGATATAGCACGGGGATGGAGAAAAAAGTCTTCCCGGAGGGTGCTGCGAGACGGGGGGTGTGACAGAGCCACGCGATGCCGTGCTCCTCCGCCCAGGCGGCTACAAAGCTGTTTCAGAAATGAGTCCCATTGCCTAAGTCACTTCTTTCTGGGGTGCCGTGTCACCATTGGACGTCCTTTTCAAAGCCTGGGCCTTGAACACCATCCTGGAATGTTCACCCCACCCTGGGATGCTGTTCCTGGCAGTGGCAATGGGGCACTGGCTAAGCTGCCAGCCATTCCGAGCTTGCTCCCGCCATCCCGATAGTGTCCACAGGCTCAAGTCCATCCCTCAAGCACAAGCCCGTCTACATGTTGCGTCTCGTTCTTGATGACCTGAGGTGGGCACATCAGGGAATAATTCACACTTCTGCTGCCAGTCACAACCAGGTTCTCCACCCGAGCAGCAATTTCTCGCCGTAGTTCAGCAGCCCAGATATAAGACCCGAGGCTTTCCCATTATTGCATAGGTGCTTTCTCCCCCAATTAAGCGAACTCCAATTGCTCTTCACAGCGTAGGTTTCCTCGGATTGCTGAATGAAAAGCTGCACGAAAGGGTTCCTGGAAGAGCCCCGCTAGTGCCGCCGTCGAGGAGGCCTCTTGGGAGGCTGTGGAGAGTCCTGGGGTTCTGGGGCCCTTCTCTTTGGGGGGCGCCGGGCCCCCGCGGGAAAACGGCCCCTGCCCTGGCTGGAGGTGGAGGGTCTGCGGCTGTAACCCTGGGCAGAGGGACCTGCTGCTGCCTCCACTGGCACTTCTTGGGGCTGCTCCTGCTCTGCAGGTCCAGGTGCAGATACAGGCGGGACAGGACACCTCCTCCTAGGGGCACATCGGGGTCCCCCAGATGAGTGGCCCCTGCGCCGGACACGGGCAGAGGGTCTGCGACTGCGGCCCTGAGCAGAAGGACCTGCTGCTGCTGCAGCTGCTGCTTCCACCACCGGCTCCTCCTGGGGCTGCTCCTGCTCTGCAGGGCCAGGTGCAGATACAGGCGGGACAGGACACCTCCTCCTAGGGGCACGTGGGGGCCCCCCAGATGAGTGGCCTCTGCGCCGGACACGGGCAGAGGGTCTGCGACTGCGGCCCTGAGCAGAAGGACCTGCTGCTGCTGCAGCTGCTGCTTCCACCACCGGCTCCTCCTGGGGCTGCTCCTGCTCTGCAGGGCCAGGTGCAGATAGGGGGGGGACAGGACATCTCCTCTTCGGGGCACATCGGGGTCCCCCAGATGAGTGGCCCCTACGCCGGACACGGGCAGAGGGTCTGTGTCCACGGCCCTGAGCAGAGGCAGCTGCTGCTGCTGCCTCCACCGGCTCCTGCATGTGCTGTGCAGAGCCAGGTGCAGATGGGGGGCGGCTGAGACCCCCGTGCAGGGCCGCCTCTGATGTGCCAACTTCCTCCTCACCAGTGGAGCCTGCAGAGCTGGTGGAGGAGGCCAGGATGGAGGTGGGAGATCTCCTGTGGGAGGTGGTGGAGCTGGAGCTGGTGGATCGCAGGGAAGGCAAGCTGGTGGAGGTAGAGCTGGAGCTGGAGGAGCTGGAGGAGTCTGCAGGGCTGTCATCCTCTGCTCTGGCCGCATGGGAGCGCAGCAGCCGCCGAGCCTCCTCGCTGCACTGCTGCACGATGATGTTGATGACTTCGCGAACCAGTGGTGCTGTACGTTCCTCAAAGATTTCCTGTATCGTCTGGACCATGGCCTCCTCATCCGGACCATACACAGAGAGGAGATACAGGATGAGGGCCTGCGTGCTATTAACCCTCCACCACCGGTCCCCATATATCATCTCCAGCTGCTGGCGCAGCCAGGACTGCACAGGATTCAGCAGATGCTGTTGTGCCTGGAAAAGTTCTGCCCAGACGTGGGGCAGGAGGCCACCCACAGCCTCTGTCCCTGCAGCCTCCTGCTCAGCTGGGGACTCTGGCCCCTGCGGAGAAGATGGAGGGGATTCCACAGGGCTGTTTCTGGCTGGACTGCCAGGAGCTTCTCCTTCCTGGCTGCCGGCACCTGGTGACCTTTCGAAGCACCCGACTGCACACTGTAGATAGTCATCTTCTGCCCGCACAGAAAACCTGATAATCTCAACTGGTCCTCTGCAGAGCGGGCATTCTGGTTTGATGACTGTCCAACGCACAATGCAGCCCATGCAGAACTGGTGGCCACAGGGCATGGCATAAGCCATGCCCTCTTCAGCACCAGGACAGAGGGGGCAGCTCCACTCAGCCTCCTTGGCCATCTTGACCTCTGTGCCAGGTTGGTGAGAGCTGAGGATGAGGAACTGCTCGCACAGTGGTGGTGGGTGGCATGATCTCCTGGTGGATTGTGACGTCATGGGGCAATGCATTGTGACCTCACCTCCCTGGCTGCATATATTCGGGTGCCAGCAGAGGGAGGGCCAGTTGGGCTCGTGCCTGGACTCCTGCTGCACGTGCCTGTGAGGTGTGCAGGGTCGAGCCCTTGGGCTTCCGGTGGTGCCAGTGGTGCTTTGGGGGCTGCCATTGGCAGCTCACGACACCCTCTGGCAGCGCCTGAGGCAGAGAGGGGGAGCAGTTCCTCTTCCTCAGCTCTCACCAACCTGGCACAGAGGTCAAGATGGCCAAGGAGGCTGAGTGGAGCTGCCCCCTCTGTCCTGGTGCTGAAGAGGGCATGGCTTATGCCATGCCCTGTGGCCACCAGTTCTGCATGGGCTGCATTGTGCGTTGGACAGTCATCAAACCAGAATGCCCGCTCTGCAGAGGACCAGTTGAGATTATCAGGTTTTCTGTGCGGGCAGAAGATGACTATCTACAGTGTGCAGTCGGGTGCTTCGAAAGGTCACCAGGTGCCGGCAGCCAGGAAGGAGAAGCTCCTGGCAGTCCAGCCAGAAACAGCCCTGTGGAATCCCCTCCATCTTCTCCGCAGGGGCCAGAGTCCCCAGCTGAGCAGGAGGCTGCAGGGACAGAGGCTGTGGGTGGCCTCCTGCCCCACGTCTGGGCAGAACTTTTCCAGGCACAACAGCATCTGCTGAATCCTGTGCAGTCCTGGCTGCGCCAGCAGCTGGAGATGATATATGGGGACCGGTGGTGGAGGGTTAATAGCACGCAGGCCCTCATCCTGTATCTCCTCTCTGTGTATGGTCCGGATGAGGAGGCCATGGTCCAGACGATACAGGAAATCTTTGAGGAACGTACAGCACCACTGGTTCGCGAAGTCATCAACATCATCGTGCAGCAGTGCAGCGAGGAGGCTCGGCGGCTGCTGCGCTCCCATGCGGCCAGAGCAGAGGATGACAGCCCTGCAGACTCCTCCAGCTCCTCCAGCTCCAGCTCTACCTCCACCAGCTTGCCTTCCCTGCGATCCACCAGCTCCAGCTCCACCACCTCCCACAGGAGATCTCCCACCTCCATCCTGGCCTCCTCCACCAGCTCTGCAGGCTCCACTGGTGAGGAGGAAGTTGGCACATCAGAGGCGGCCCTGCACGGGGGTCTCAGCCGCCCCCCATCTGCACCTGGCTCTGCACAGCACATGCAGGAGCCGGTGGAGGCAGCAGCAGCAGCTGCCTCTGCTCAGGGCCGTGGACACAGACCCTCTGCCCGTGTCCGGCGTAGGGGCCACTCATCTGGGGGACCCCGATGTGCCCCGAAGAGGAGATGTCCTGTCCCCCCCCTATCTGCACCTGGCCCTGCAGAGCAGGAGCAGCCCCAGGAGGAGCCGGTGGTGGAAGCAGCAGCTGCAGCAGCAGCAGGTCCTTCTGCTCAGGGCCGCAGTCGCAGACCCTCTGCCCGTGTCCGGCGCAGAGGCCACTCATCTGGGGGGCCCCCACGTGCCCCTAGGAGGAGGTGTCCTGTCCCGCCTGTATCTGCACCTGGCCCTGCAGAGCAGGAGCAGCCCCAGGAGGAGCCGGTGGTGGAAGCAGCAGCTGCAGCAGCAGCAGGTCCTTCTGCTCAGGGCCGCAGTCGCAGACCCTCTGCCCGTGTCCGGCGCAGGGGCCACTCATCTGGGGGACCCCGATGTGCCCCTAGGAGGAGGTGTCCTGTCCCGCCTGTATCTGCACCTGGACCTGCAGAGCAGGAGCAGCCCCAAGAAGTGCCAGTGGAGGCAGCAGCAGGTCCCTCTGCCCAGGGTTACAGCCGCAGACCCTCCACCTCCAGCCAGGGCAGGGGCCGTTTTCCCGCGGGGGCCCGGCGCCCCCCAAAGAGAAGGGCCCCAGAACCCCAGGACTCTCCACAGCCTCCCAAGAGGCCTCCTCGACGGCGGCACTAGCGGGGCTCTTCCAGGAACCCTTTCGTGCAGCTTTTCATTCAGCAATCCGAGGAAACCTACGCTGTGAAGAGCAATTGGAGTTCGCTTAATTGGGGGAGAAAGCACCTATGCAATAATGGGAAAGCCTCGGGTCTTATATCTGGGCTGCTGAACTACGGCGAGAAATTGCTGCTCGGGTGGAGAACCTGGTTGTGACTGGCAGCAGAAGTGTGAATTATTCCCTGATGTGCCCACCTCAGGTCATCAAGAACGAGACGCAACATGTAGACGGGCTTGTGCTTGAGGGATGGACTTGAGCCTGTGGACACTATCGGGATGGCGGGAGCAAGCTCGGAATGGCTGGCAGCTTAGCCAGTGCCCCATTGCCACTGCCAGGAACAGCATCCCAGGGTGGGGTGAACATTCCAGGATGGTGTTCAAGGCCCAGGCTTTGAAAAGGACGTCCAATGGTGACACGGCACCCCAGAAAGAAGTGACTTAGGCAATGGGACTCATTTCTGAAACAGCTTTGTAGCCGCCTGGGCGGAGGAGCACGGCATCGCGTGGCTCTGTCACACCCCCCGTCTCGCAGCACCCTCCGGGAAGACTTTTTTCTCCATCCCCGTGCTATATCCTATATCCTGATTCTTTCGGTCCCTGCCTGCTAGGCGACCTTTAGCGTTACTGGAGTGGAGAGTTGAGTGACTGTATGTTTAGTCATGTATGTTTAGCATGTATGCTAATAGTCTTTTATGTTTAACATGTAGTCATTTAGGGCCATTACCATGCTTAGTGGTGTAAAGTTTAATATTAATTTTGACGTTAAGTAGGCAAATGTCTCTCCTGGACGCTCTGGCCTTTGAGATTTATTTAAGAGTTGTTGGCGCCTGTTGGTTTAGCTGAAACAGGATCCTTGTCAAGACTCCCTCCTTCAGCTGCCATTTTGGCTGCCAGTTTAGAGGATCTCCAGCCCCAGAGGCAGCCCAAGGATCTCATGGTCGTAAACATCTCACCCCTTCTCCGGAAGTGCACTAAATTATCCCACAGAAGGCGTCGCAAGGTCTTGTACATCTGTCAGCGCAAAGTTCATTTGTTGACATATAGGAAGGTGTGAAGATACATGAGCTCCTCCCTGCCTGGAAATAGAGGAAACATTGCTTAAGTTCTCAAAAGAGTCTGGGTTTTAATGATGTCACGTGCCACTTGATCAGGTGGGAAGCAGAGAGTGACAGAGGTTCGGTGACTTTCTTGGGTCAAATTAAGGAGACTTACACCATAGGTCCGGAACATTAAAAAGTGTAATACTTAATCCCCTGAATAAAACTATATCATAAAATCATAGAACGGTAGGGACCGGAAGGGACCTCATTGTGTCCAACCCCCCTGACAGAGCAGGATCACCCAGGACAGGCCACACAGGAACACATCCAGACAGGTGTTGAAATGCTCCAGAGGAGACTCCACAACCTTTGTGTGCAGTCTGTTCTGTAGTAGCTTCAGGCTTCCAGCATTACTGGGTTTATGACTTTTAATTCCATAAAATATAAGAAGTGCTAATGAAGAAATGAACAGCTAGTTATATCTTCCTTCTGACGATAATGTGGTGAAGATGTCAGAGCTGATAAAGACACGTGTTTATGTAGCATCCTCTTTTACAGCAAATTGTTACCGTGCTTCTCTTGTGGGAAGCAGTAGTGACACCTTGTGTTCAACTCCTTGCATTGACCAGAAGCACGCTGCAGTTCCCTGTACCTCTCTCACCACCCGACGGTGTAATGTAAAATTTGTTCAGCTCTTGCAGGCTATCAGGAAAGAACAGTGCAGCATCCTAAAAAATGGTCTATAGCCTCCCTGTATGTATGTATGCATTTAATAAGTCTTTCCTAAATTATTAAAAACAAATAAATCTTTATGTATGGTACCTAACAGCACTCTTCTTTTGCAATGAGATCTTGATCAGATTGAATTTGTTTCACTGTTCAGAGACTGAAGTGGATGGTGCTTTGAGAGAAATGAGCTTCAACTTCACATAGAAGAGTGAAAGCAATGGAAAGAATTGAGCGTTCTCCATCTGTCTACAGATATTTGAAATCCTTGGGGAATTCTTAAGGCCCTCCTTGATTGAAACAGCTAGATGACCTGGCACAAATATGTATGTTCAAGTAGCAAAAATAAATTTGAACACAGAAATTTGAAAAGAATGCTGTTAATTACAATGTGGATAAAGGTTACATCTGGCCACAGCTGGTGAGTCCCTCTGCCATGGGGATCCTCTGTGGTCCCTGGTGGCCTGGCCTACACGGCACTTTGACAGTGTCGTTAGTTTGTAACTTGCCCACTCATGGCATTCACAAATTTTATTACATTGGGCAACTTCAGAAATAAGTTCTCTTACACGTCCTGTCTGGTAACTCTTTTGTGACCGTGGCCCAGCTGTACAAACTATTCCGTTCTGAGGTAACTGTGGCATACAACCACGGAGAGGTACAATGTACTTGGAAGGGGAATAAACAAACAGAACATAGTTATAGTAAACATAGGTATTGTTGTTTAACCACGACCTGACTTATGCTGCCCTCCTTCCCCCCACTGGCACAGGGAAGGAATTGGAAGGGTAAAAGTGAGAAACAAACTCATGGGTTGAGACAACAACAAGAATCATTAAAAGGACATCGTAATAATAACAACAACTTGTAAGGAAAAATATTTTTTATAAATAACAACGAGAGAGTAAAATAAAACCCAAGAAAGACAAGTGAGGAAAATGAAAACAACTGCTCATCACCAACCAATACCCAGCTAGTCCCTGAGCTGCGGCCCCTCCCCCCCCCGCCAACCTCCCTCCTATTTTTATTGCTGAGCATGACATCATATGGGCTCGGGTAACCCTTTGGTAAGTTTGGGTCAGCTGTCCTGGCTGTGTCCCCTCTCAGCTTTTGTGCACCCCCAGCCTGCTTGCTGTCAGGGAAGCCTGAGTAGCAGAGAAGGCCTTGCCTCCAGGTAAGGAGGGACTGTTCAGCAAGAACTGAAACATCCTCCTGTCACTAATATTGTTTCCAGCAAAAAATCCGAGACATAGCCCCACGCAAGCTCCTATTAGAAATTTAACTCTATCCCAGCCAAAATCAGTAAAATAGTGAAACAAATAGGATTTGGCCAAAGAAAGTACACAGCTACATAAGAGAATGCTGACAGGTAAAAAATTACCTGCAGGTTCCTGGACTGCGTGGAAGATGCTTCCTGACACAGCTGGTGAGTGAGCCAACTACAGAAGGTGCCTTGATGGACCTGTCATTTGTAAAGAGAGAAGGACTTGCGGGTGATGTGAAGGTTGGAGGCTGTCTTGAGCATAGCAATCATAAAATGACAGAGTTTTGGTTCTTGGAGAAGTGAGGAGGGGGCTCAGCAGAACTACTGCCTTAGACTACTGGAGGGCTTGTTACTTGGGAGGAGAAACCAATACTCACCTTACTACAGCCTCCTCTCGGGTGGTTGTAGAGAGTGACAAGGTCTTTCCTCAGCCTCTTTTTCTCCAGGCTAAGCCTCACTTCCCTCAGCCTCACTCCTTGTAAGACTTCTGCTCTAGACCTTTTTGGCCACCTGGGCACACCGCTGGCTCATATTCAGCTGACTGTTGATCAGTAACCCCCTGGTCCTTTTCTAC
>JANIJG010165480.1:0-10890 GCA_024611175.1 Megaceryle torquata
GCAACCTCTCTGGGGAGCCCATTGCAGTGCTCTGTGGCCCTTACAGTAAAGAAGTTCCTCCTCATGTTAAGGTGGAACCTTCTGTGCTCCAGCTTACATCCATTCCTCCTTGTCCTATCACAGGGCACGAGTGAGAAGGGGCTGTCCCTTTCCTCTTGCAACTCAGCCCTCATATATGTACAGACATTTATCAAATTCACTTAGCCACCGAATTTGCATAAGCAGACTATGTCAGCCAAGGACATCTTGAATTGTAGCATAATGTTACCTTGTCATGCTCCGGTGCTGTGTGAACACCAGCCGTTCAGATTTGGCGTTGCCAGCTGAGGACCTGAGCAGGCTAGAAAACTGTGTAGGTTCAATTTTGACAATTTCTTCCTCATCCTGATAGGTAATCTCCATTGGTTAGTCTCCTGACCATCTTCAGATACTGTTAACAGTTCAGCAACAAATCTGTCCCCTGGCATTCCGCTGCAATAATACAAATTTGTCCCCTTCAGGTCTCTGCTAACAGCACAGAAAAAAACCCCAACATTTTTGGGAAACAAAAGGCAGGAGGTTTGAGCCCTGGATGCTCAAGAATGGATATAATTTTATTCTCTTCAGAAAACTTCATATTTAGGAGAGGCTCATCATAACACCATTTCCATTGGAAAGAAAAAAAAAAAAAAGTAAAAATAAAGAATAAACCAAATTCTTTAATCTGTAAATCTGCCTACTTCAGATCCTGGTGTCTGGTTTGTTTGGGTTTATATATATATATATATTTAAGACTATAAAATAGCCTGATTTTAAAATTATCCAGCATAAGTTTAAATAGCACTTAGCTGTCAAAGGCAGTTTTTCAAAATAACAATAGTTATGCAATGTACCTAAATAAATGAACAGATCATCATGTGTTCAGGATGCTGGACACTGTGGAAGTGTGTCCAGTTGTGACCAGAAGTAATTATTATCAAGAAGAATCAAAAGGCTTAAACTCTCTCCTGTTGACAAAACCTCAGAGTTTGCAGTACTAATAGTGTTGTTTCTTTGGTGTAGAGAGACCCAATATATATGGCAGCTTTGATTTCAGCATGCTGTCCACTTCCTGTGGATGAAAGTGTCAGCTTTTTATGGATTTTATGGAAAACAAAGGATTTGCTTGGCTACAAACTTACCATGTCCTGAGTGACAGTACAGTGCATTTACAAACCTGTTGGGCAGGTGGAGGGCCTTATGACCATATGTTTATTTCTGAGCAGTATCTTCTTTGGGTAACAGGTTGTTTCTGTGTTTTGTCAGTAGCAGTGGCAGAGATACCAGCCTGTGACTAGGAGATAAAGGTGGAGAGACTTTCTAGATCTATTTAATAGCCTGTTGTATTGAGTTTGCATGGCAAGGTTTTTGTAGTGGGCAACCTGCAAGTGACTTCTGTGAGAAGATGCAAGAAGCTTCCCTCATATCCAATAAAGCCACTGCCAGCCAGCTCCAAGTACTCACTTCTGACCAAGGCTGAGCCTATCAATGATGTGGTAGCACCTCTGTGATAACATATTTAAGAAGGGAAAAAAAATATTCTGCACAGCAGCAGCCAAAATACAGGACTGAGAAGGCACCAAGGTCAGTGAAGGAGCGGGAGGAGGTGCTCCAGGCACTGGATCAGAAGTTCCCCTGCAGCCCATGGTGAAGACCATGGTGAGACAGGCTGTCCTCCTGCAGCCCATGGAGGTCCACATTGTAGCAGTTATTCCTCCTAAGCCCATGGAGTACTCCACATTGGAGCAGGTGTGGATGCCTGAAGGAAGTTGTGACCCTATGGAAAGCCTGTACTGGAACAGGTTTCTGTCAGGACCTGTGACCTCATAGAGGAGTGCACTATGCAGGTGGAAATAAGGAAGAAAAAAATCTTTATTGTCCAAATGCTAAGCCAAATGCCAGCAAGAAAGAAATCTGCTTTCCTTTATCACTTGTTGATGATTCTTATTCCCAGTTTGAAGTCCACCTGAAGAGGACATTTTTTTTTTCACTTCCAGCTCATTTCTACAGGACTTTCAAGCCTATAGAGTTGGTATTCACTTGGAGAGCATCTGGGGAGACTGCAGCCATGATTGTAATTGCAGATTCAGACCTGCAGGCTACTGTGGTTGGAAGGTGGTATTTGAGATGTGTTTCAGGTGGCAAAATGGCTTCATTCAAAAGTCATTGGTCTTTTTTGAAATATGCATTATGATGTTTGCAAGGTTGGGGTCTCTAGGCTGAATTAGCAAGAACACACTGTAGGCAACCTAGTAAAGGTAGCATTTATCTTCTGAAGCATTTACCAAAGTTTAAAACACACACACATGACAAATATACATGCATATATTTACCTATAGGTAAACCATAAATAATAGCAGTGAGTGCCTTATAATGCACTCAAGGAGATCTGCTTTTGTCAGTTTGCATTCTAAAATGTGACAGGACTGTAAGCAAATTTATTTTTCCTTTCTTTTTTTTTTTTTTTTCTTTTTTTTCCCTGTTTCAACACAGTCAAAAGCTGCAGGATGTATCTCTGGGAAATGAGCCAGTTAAAAATGTAGTTCTTTGGTGCATGCAGCTTTTCATACACTAAGATGTGCAGACAGAACCCAAGGATGCAGAGAGAGGCCAACTCTTCAGTGTGACAGCACTCAAACACTACAAGGAATGAGGTAACTTATCTCTCTCTGTAAAGTCCTGTGCTAACACAACAGGTAATGCTAGATAAGCTCTGTGTACCAGTTTCAAGCTGGGTCTTCTCCGGGTTTCCAGGAATATCTGTAGCATCTGGAACTCTGCTTCTGGGCCACGCATTGACATGAACCACCTCATCAGGGGCTGGACATGTTTGGATACTTTGTGAAGCTAACCTCAAACTCTATAGAACCTCTGATGGGGTTTGCTGATGGCCTTTGCTGTAAATATTTAATTTGTTCCATGTAGTATGGGTGATCTTGTCAACAGCATTAAGTAAGCACTGGGATTCCCATTTCCCTTACTGAAATCTGGCAAGTGACCCTTTGCTTTGTAGTGGTCCTAGTCCATGTCCTATAAATCGCCTTCTTCTAGTGTTAGCACTGCAACTGCTTGCAGATCTTGGTATTTCAGAAGCTGCTCAGCTAGGACTGGATGTGATCCTCTCTCAAGAGATCTCTCTGGAGGATCCTGATAGGGCTATATTGAAGCACAGGAGAGAAAAGTGTGGCCACTCTAAGAAGTCTGTACCCTTTTCTGCATGTAATTGTACATGAGTTGTAACTGCATGGTGTACTTGCATTGTACATGGTGTGCTTGCATTGTACTTGTACATTGTCAAGATGATCTGAGCACAGGAGAAAGATGTACAGAAGTAAATGGAGAAACTGATCCAGGTGCAGAGGAATGCCAGGTGGAAAGCAATAGGCAGCAGTATGTCTTATCTGAAACATATGGATTCAGGGGGACCCTGTTTCCTGCAGGGCTTTTTTGTGTGAATCAGTGAAACACATGAGATGACTCAGTGCCAGCTTCTTGGATATATTTGTCACTGCTGCTGTGGGAAGCAAGAAACCAGCAGGAAGGTTACACAGATTTTTTTCTGTGTTGGTCTTCATATGTAATGAGGTCATTCCTTCTCCTCTTGATATAATCTGCCAATACAGCCATTTCCTGAAACTCTGTGAGTCTTAATGAGTCGATTTTCCTTTGGGTTTGTGTTTTGTTTTGTTTTGTTTTGTTTTAAGAATAAATGGGTTCTAAGGTGAAGAATAAACATTCCTGAAGCTATTATGCTTTCATTTTGTCTCACTGGTTTGGTTTTAAATGTCTTCCAAGTCTTTCCATTGTTCACCATGCTAATTTAGAGGAGTCCATTGGTGTTAGATCCTGGGAATGATGACTACCATTGCCTCCCAGAATTCAGTTTGTTTTCTGGTTTGTTTGTTGGTTTTTTCCTGTCATGTGCATTCAACGATTTCAATGTATCTTCTCCTTTTTTTTTTTTATGGGGGAAAAACAAACAAACAAAAAATAATTATTGGAAATCATCTCTTTGGAGGGAGAGAGACAAATTATATTTGTAATGTCAAGAGGAAGCTTTTGTCTTGTCCCCAAAAAATGTTTAGAGAAAAAGTGACTTGGATTCAGGTACACATAGTGTCACTACATTTCTAGGTTGTTAAACAGATCTTATTTTCTAAGCACTTATACTTTTTGTTGTCTACAGTACAGCAGTCTCAAAACAAACAAACAAAACCAACAAAACAATCAAACAAAAAATAATCTTCAAGTACTTTAGGAGAGGCAATCACTATGTCATTGTCCTGCAATATTCCACCTCAGATTAAGTTCCATTTCAGAATTAGTTTCCCTGCATTATAAGTTATGCATTGTAAATACTAGTTCATGGAGGAAATAGTTGTTACACATTTAACATGCCTCAGTTGTCTAAACAGTTCATACCGATAGCATTACATATTTATGTATGTCATAAAATAGACCCACCCATGCAATAAATATTACCACATGAACGTGAAATGCTTTCTGAAGGTCCACTTAAGAACATATAAGTTTGTTCATGGATGAATATATATGTGGTGGTATAATAGTTATAAATATTGTTAAGCTTTGCTTGGTTCAGGTACTTCAAAGATACATGTTTTCATAGGTATATTAAGTTGACTTAATTGCATGCGGGTAAGGTGAGCACAATAGTACATAGGCTTAGAAGTTAATTGACTGACTAAGCTTGGTAGCTTACAAAGGGAGTCTTCTTGAGAAGTCACTAATGAGAGCCTCATCCCAAGTATTTAGGACCACTGTGCCATACTGCTATGCAGGCATGCAGCTGTGGAAGGGATTTGACTATATAACCCTCTGCTTACAGATGCAATAATATGATGCAGAGAGTATATAGCGTGCAAGGTTGCATTAGCTTTCTTGTCTCTAAAGAGAGGAAGTTAGAGGAACGTACTGTTAAAACTGAACTTTCATGACCAGCAGGATTTCACAACAAAGATGATGTTGCAAAGACATCCGGAATGATAAATGGGTATCTTGACTTAGCCACAAATTTCTACTTTAATTACCAAATATGCAGAAGTAGAATTGCAGGGGCATTGGAAAATATGTCCGTTTGATCTGTATTCTATTTTCAGCTGTAGTTTAGTCTTGCTGTAGGACAGAAATCATTATTTCACACCTCATCATTCAGTGACGTAGT
This sequence comes from Megaceryle torquata, assembly GCA_024611175.1. NCBI lineage: Eukaryota > Metazoa > Chordata > Aves > Coraciiformes > Cerylidae > Megaceryle > Megaceryle torquata. The sequence continues at coordinate 5,201 of JANIJG010165480.1, forward strand.
TTCCATGCAGTCATCTTTGTCCTCACCATCAGTCAGTGTTTATATGAGCTAAAGGGAAGGATAAACATTTTCCTTTTAGGACACCACAAGATTTTAGTGTTGATGGACATAGTCACAGAAGTAATTTCAGTGGGCTCGCTGATGATGTCATTGCATGGTACTCTTTGTTCCTAATTCTCCTGCCCCTGCCTGACGGACTGCTTCCTGTATGACTCTCACTTCCTTCTTTCATCAACATTGCACTTCCTGTCTCCAATGGTCCTTCACAGCCTTTGTGTTTCCTGCAACCAATCCCAGAATCATTGCATCATACTGAAAAAAATCAATTAGTTTTGTAATTGCAAGTAACGGATTGTTAGAATAAAGTCACTATGACAACTTTTAAAAGAATGTGCAGGACAGTTAAAATGTTCTGTGTTTTAAGCATATGGATTATCAACATACTTCCACAGTGATTAATTGCAGTCTAGTTTCAGTCCAGTTGATACCTGGTTACAGTAAGGTCATGCTTTTAATGATTGATGCCAATTCAAATATGAAGTAACTATACAAGTATTCCAGTCATTCCCATTCTATGCAAGACACGTGTGTGTATTCTGCATCTGAACTCTACAGACATGTATAGGCAGATAACAACATATCTCGGATGTTCATTGTGTGCACATGAACCATTGTGTTCACACTATAATTATCACCAGCCATGCTCTTTGTGGTTACATGAATTAGTGGTAATTGTAGGATAAAATTTTTTGGTGTAACTATGCTATAATTTCAGTGTAATTAGTCATTGTACTATGATTTTTAACCAAATATCAAGCCTATACTCTTTCAAAACAGAACAATTAAGTGCAACAATTGCATAAAAAAGCTTGAAACTTATTTAACTTTCTGGAAGTATATTCCTTCTCTCCCACACAAGTGCCTTTCTTGTTTGTTTGGGTTTTTTTTTTCATAATTAAAAAGAAGAATCTGTAGGCAACTGAAAGACTGATATATACGAAATATGCTTGGCAAAAAAAAATATGGAAAATTAGCCTTGTCCTTCAATTACAGAGTGGAAAATTATTAAATGCTAACTATTTCTCTAAAAAGATTTACAGTAAATCCAACACTGACTGAAACACTTCTTTATAAGATACTATAATAGGATGGTTTTCTTACTTTTAATCAGTATAATACTGGTCTTTATTTGTCCTGGTTTGAGTTAGAACAGAACTCTTCTAAGTAACTGCACTTTTTGAAGCTAATGCTCTATTTTCACAGACAGTGTCTGCTTCTAGCAGTGATAATGCTCAATGCTTAGAGTTACTACCAGGGATTGGAATGCAGACCAAGGCCACTGTTGGATCTTGTGTACTACATTGGGTGTGCAGAAAGTAAAAGGCTGCACCTGCAGAGGCGAGCAGCCAGGACAAGTGACCCTTAGCTGACCAATGATGTATTCCATCCCACATACATCATATTGAGTATAAAGCTGAGGGACCATGAGGACCAAGTTCTCTTCTTCAAAGGACACCTTTTGAGGAGGACTCTGTCCATTCTGCCTTCATTCCCAGTCCGTGTGTTCTTGAACCCAGTTCCTGAATCCAGCTCCTGATTCTGGTTCCCATTTGCCACTGAGTCCAGTTTGGGACTTCCCCAGTGACTGCTCCCACAGCATCAGTGGTGATGGTGATGTAATTGCCATCGGGGGTGTTAGGTTCAATATTGGTTTTATACATATTTAATTTTATTGTTATTATTTTCATTAAAGCTGTTTTAGCTTTTCTTTCAAACCCATGACCTTCCCTTATTCCCCTTCTCTTTCCCTTTGGAAAGGGGGAGGGGTTAATAGAGAGCATCTGTCATTTGTCTAGTGAATGGCCTAACCCTAAACGCTGACATTATTATTTCCATCTGTCACTTTACTGAAGATGCATGCAAATCACAGTCCATCTTGAAACTGAAAATGAAAGAGAAAATAAGGAAGATCTCTACACTGGTGTTTGGCCACAAAACTGGGCCCAACACCTTTGCACTTCAAAAAAATACAATGAAATAATTAATAAGTATAAACAGGGAGGACCGTTGCTTTTCACATTGAAGAAAGGTAGTTATTTTAGTTACACAACCCTAAAAAAATGACATTAATTTTGCATCTGGATAGGAAAAATAGCTTTTAATTCCTAAAGTGTAGCGACCCAACCTAGGATGCTCAGGAACTAAAGCAATTGCAACTAGCACAAGCAATTGTCTTAGTGTGCATCAGAGCAGCTATAGCTGAAAACCTATTAGATGACTGTTTTCCTCATGCAGAGACTTCTCAGCTTCTGAAGACCAGCTGCATTAAACCCTGTGGTTCAAAGGAGAAGATTGTGACACATTTTGTCCCATGTCAAGTTCCCTTCATAATCACATCACAGGCTGCAGCTGGTGAATGTGGTTTTGGAAAGAACATCACACTGGGAGAGACATGCCATGGACACAGACTGTCATTAGGGGTTCTCTCCCACTCCTCCTTCACCAGATGCCACCCAGAGCTGATCATCATGATCTCCGGTGCCAGAGTGAGAAGAGGCAGTAGCACTGCACTGCCAGTGCATGAGCTATGGGTGATGCAAAATAAGACAAGAAGGGATTCATAGCCTGTTTACTCCTAAAATGTTGTAGTGTTTGTGCAAATGTCAGATAAAGTGTAAAGATCCACAGGCCTGCTTTTCACTACCCCGAAGCTTATGACAACATTTACAAAATCAGAATTATATATTAACAAATCAGCTTATCATGGTAAAGTGTGGGGCAGAGGAAACACACACTTTCATATACAACTCTTAAGAACTGTTAAAAAACTCTTAAAAACTGTTAAAAAGAGGGGACATGCAAAAGCTGGATATGTGAATAAAATATAGTGCTTTCAATAGCACAGCTGACTATAAAAATGTTACTGTTCTGTGCTTGATATTAAATGTGTTTTCAGTTTAAACTCAAGGTGAGTGTAAAACAAGGTCTCTTTACAGAGAGGGACCTACTCTTCTATATATCTTACAAAGAACATCAAGCATACTTTTTTTCTAACACAGCAGACCATAATTTGACCAACTGGTGCTGGTGGAGTCATAAACAGGGAGATACAAAGGCAGGGAAGTTTATCACATCAACTGGAAACCAGGTATAAAATTCTGCACTTTAGAAATGCTATAAAGTAAGTGTGCTCATGAATCATAAAAAGAACTTACATCCACAGTGATTTGTACTTTACAGTAAAAATCGGACGTCTGAAGAATCTGAGATAGTTTGTGATTTTTTGCAGCAAAAGAATCAGGGGCTGAGTGGGCACTAAATCTGGGGCTTCACAAATTTACTTTTAGTACCACAGCAGTAAGTCTGCCTAGATACTTTCTTCTAGCATGGCTCCTCATCAGCTGATCCCTAACATGCCCACTTTGCCGTTAGAACGAAAGTTTATATTAAAATGGCAATTCTAAAATGGTCAACAGCAAACCTGTAGAGTAGGTCTAGTACCAGGAATTCAGATTGCCTTGTAAGGATTTTAATAAAACAAGGAAGAAATTCTTTCCCATTGCATAATTTGGTAATACTGGAAAAAGCTCAGAACTGCTTTCTCTTGTGTATGCAAGAAACACAAGTTTCATGTCTGCAGTAGAATGAAACTCAAGAAAAAACAGAAGTGGATACATTTTTATTTGTGTATCTTAGAATATATAAGCATCTAATTATTTTTGTTGGAAGGGACATTTAAAGGTCATCTAGTCCAACCCCCCTGCAATGAGCAGGGACATCTTTAACTAGATCAGGATGTTCAAAGCCCCATCTAGCCTGATCTTGAATGTTTCCAGGAATGGGGCATCTACAACTTCTCTGGGCAACCTGTTCCAGTGTTTTACTACCCTCATTGCAAAAAAAAATTCTTCCTTTTGTCTTGTCTGAATCTACCTTCTTTTAGTTTAAAACCATTGTCCCTTGTCCTATTGCCACAGGCCCTACTAAAAACTGTCCTCAGCTTTCTTCTAAGCCTCCTTCAAGTACTGAAAGGCCACAATAAGGTCTCCAGAGCCTTCTCTTCTCCAGGATGAACAACCCCAACTCTCTCAGCCTTTTTGCATAGGAGAAGTGCTCCAGCCCTGTGATCATTTTTGTGGCCCTCCTCTGGACCTGCTCTAACAGGTCCGTGTCTTTCTTGTGCTGAGGACTCCAAAGCTGGACACAGTACTCCAGGTGAGGTCTCTCCAGAGCAGAGTAGAGGGAATTACTTCTATGGAAATGCTGGCTACTCTTCTTTTGATGCAGCCCAGGCTACAGTTGGCTTCCTGGGCTGCAAGCACACATTTCTGCCTCTAGACCTGGTTTCTACTATGTGATGTAGAAATTGCTTATGTTTAATAGCTCGGGTCCAAGTGAAAATGCCGTGCTGATAGGAAGGTGTCATACTGGAGCAATTTCTTTCATATCAGATGGAGCATCGCCTGCACCAGGCAGTTCTAATATGGAGACTACAACCCCAATAGGCTTCCTGACAGCCTAATTTAGTAAATCCACTGCGCATGTCTTTCACTTTTCACAATGTGCCCTTGATGTGTTTTTTGAAAGGACAAATGGAAAGTCAGCAACAACATCTCTGTGACACTCTGTACTTCTCATAGCGTTTATAGCTGTTGTCACTTATTACCTTCTAAACATTCTCAACTTTTCATTTTTGTTCTAATCAATGCTTTCAGACATGTCTGAACTCAGATTTCTGTAATGGTGTACCTGTTTGAGATGGAAGTATCACACCTGAAAACTATTTTATGAGATAATATAATGTAGAGATATAGACAGATTCTACAACTGTTGGTGACATTTTTTCTTCCCATTTTGTATGCCTTCTCATATTCTGCTATTTACTTTTTAATGTTAATTCATATTCAGTGAAGATTTACATGTCTATCATAACTGCCAGATGTCCTTCCTGAGGAATCACTGTAGAAGCCATCATTAAATCTCTGTAATACACCTTCTCATTCTTTTCAGTTGTCTACGTTATGAAAATTTCCTATTACGGGTATCACAGGGTGTCAGGGGTTGGAAGGGACCTTGGAGATCTCTGAGTCCAACCCCCCTGCCAGAGCAGGACCATACAGTCTAGCACAGGTCACACAGGAACGCATCCAGACGGGTTTTTTAAATCTCCAGAGAAGGAGACTCTGCAACCTCTCTGGGGAGCCCATTGCAGTGCTCTGTGGCCCTTACAGTAAAGAAGTTCCTCCTCATGTTAAGGTGGAATCTCTTGTGCTCCAGCTTGTATCCATTCCCCCTTGTCCTATCACAGGGCACGAGTGAGAAGGGGCTGTCCCTTTCCTATTGACACTCAGCCCTTGGATATTTATAGACATTTATCAAATCCCCTCTCAGTCTTTTCTTCTCCAGACTAAAGAGCCCCAGGTGCCTCAGCCTTTCCTCATAAAAGACTAAAGAGCCCCAGGTGCCTCAGCCTTTCCTCATAAGGCATGTGTTCCAGTCCCTTAATGATCCTTGTAGCCCTCTGTTGGACTCTCTCAAGCAGATCCCTGTCTCTCTTGAAATGGGGAGACCAGAACTGGATGCAATACTCCAGGTGAGGTCTCACCGGTGCACAGTAGAGGGGGAGCAGAACCTCCCTCGATCTGCTGGACATGCTCTTCTTAATGCACCCCAGGATACCATTGGCCTTC
>JANIJG010165481.1:0-10885 GCA_024611175.1 Megaceryle torquata
AGGTACCTTTGAGCAAATCCGGAAAATGCCAGAAGAAGCTGTTTCTAATGCGTGTTTGGCCACCAGAGAAAAGAGAGGTATTTCTGAGGGACTTAGAGAAGTGCTATGTTGTATCCTCAGGGCAATTCACAGGCCTGGTTCCCATGTGTCCATGAGACGCTCAGTGTTCAGAACTGAAAGGACCCAAGTTAAGTGTCTGTGGGAAAAAAACTGCCTTGGAGAAAAAGCATCTGCCTAAAACCCTGGAGGTCTCACCAAGCAAGAAAGTGTTACACAAAAACTTTAAATGAATTGTATGTAAACTGATCTGAACACCAACTGCATTTTATTTCCATTCTGTTTTCATGTTCTGTTTTCACATCAATCTTGGTTAAAATTTGTCAGGCTGAGGGGCGAGTAAATATTTGTTTTCAGTCCCTGAACCATTTGTTGTGAAAGAATGTTCAGAGCCACTTGTGTCAAAATGGTCAAATTGCAGTTGGAAATTGTATTGGGTTTACGTGGCAAGGTTTTGGTAGCTGGAGGTGGGGAGGCTGCAGGGATGGCCTGGCTGAGAAGAGAGCTCTGGGCTCCAGAGCAGAGTCCCCTGCAGGCCATGGAAATTTTGGAAGACTCCATGATGGAGCCAGTATCTCCCTGCAGTCCATGGAGACTTCCCACTGGAGCAGGTAATCACACCAGAGCTCATTGAGCACCGTGCCCTGGAGCTGGTGGATATTCCCTGAAGGAGATGCAGTCCACGGAGAGCCCACCCTGGAACAGATTTATCCTGAAGCGCTGTAGCTTGTGGAGATCTCACACTGAAGCAGGTTTATCCTGAAGAGCTGTAGCTTGTGGAGAGCCCACCCTGGAGCAGTTTCTTCTGACAGCAGCTGTAACCCCTGGAGGACCCGTGCTAGAGCAGAATGATTCTGGAGGACTGTAGTCCATAGAGAGGAGACTGTAGTCCATGGAGTGCACCCATGCTGGAGTCCGAGAGAACTGTGAGGTGGAAGGAGCAACAGGACAGAACTGGTATGAACTTTTCAGAAGACCTACAGGAGTTGTTATATGCCTTGTCCAGAATGTGGAGTGATACAGTTGCTTTGATTTAGGTTCCCTCAACTTGGGCTTTGTTCAGTGTAACAGACTGTCCAGTTGAAATCTCCATCTGGGTTGGTCACTAAGGTAACTTTAAGAAGTTACCAGCTTTGCCCAATGCATCCTGGTTTTCCAGTAGGGCAGGAAGGAGCCTTCCCAGTGGGATTCAGGTGTCTATTAGATGTGTGAGGAGATTAGGTTCTTCATCCTTTGTCACTCTCTTTCTTCCTACATCCAAGAGAGAATGGTGATTCTCCTTACACCTCCTCTTGCTGTTAATTCATTTAGAGAAACATTTTTTATTGTCTTTTACAGCAGTAGCCAGATTAAGTTCTGTTTGGGCTTTGGTCCTTTTAATTTTCTCCCTGCATAAGCTCACCAAATCTTTGAAGTCCTCCCAAGTTGCTCATCCCTTCTTCCAAAGTTCACTTTGCAACCAAAGTTCACAAACTCTCTTTTTCCTTCCTGAGTTCCAAAGGTCCCCATTCATGCTGGCTCTTCCCTCTTGGCTTGTCTTTTGTCACAAGGGGATGGGCTGCTCCTGTTCCTTGAAGAAAGTCCAGCCTTCCTGAACTCTCTGCGCAAATCATTTTCCCTGTAGTGCAGAATTGCTCCTCCTACTTCACTGGTAACTTGAGTCATCTTGCTCCTTCCTGTATTTTTAAAAAATCTTTTGCCCAGATACTGCTTCCAACAGGTAAGAGCACAGCATTTTCTTAATACTATAAAGGATGCACAACAAAAATAGCAAAATAATATATTTTACACATTTTCCAAGCAAGTATATTCTATTCATTACTTCACAGGTGATATCTGAGGATTAATGAATGAGAAGAAGGAATAAAGTGGAGGATATAGCATTAGTAAGGACAGAGTATTTTAATAACCAAACCTCTGGGAATTTATGTTATAATAATTAAACCTCTGGAATTTATTTCAGATTTTTATTTAGTTAATCCATTACTCTTCTGCACTTTGTGCTGTAGTTTTAGTTATTTTATCTCACTGAACCGATACTTTGTGGGTATATAAAATTCTTCCAGCTTGGTTGCTGAAAACTGTAGCATCCTCTGCTTTTGAATGGTCTATAGAAGATCTATTAAAATGATCTCTGTAACGTGGTGTAAGGATTTAGCTTAGCAGGGAACTAAGGGTTGCAGAAGGAGAGCAGGAACAAATAAAAACCAGTGACAGCCAGATGAACATTTTGCTGTTTTCATGGTGCACTTCCCAGGTGCTTTCTTACACCACTAGCAGTTCCTCCTCTTTTACCGCCCTACCCATTTTATCACTTTTTCTGCCCTTCAGCAGTTTGCCAGATAAGAGAGGACGAGTACAAGTTCGGGTAGATTGCAGGTGTGAGATAAGGCAGCCACAGAGATAGGGCATGGGGTGTGCTGATTGATTTAGCCAGGCTGTGTGAGGAACTGCTGAAAGCAGAAGAGAGTGCCTGGTGGGAGTCACAACTGACAGGGCACAGATGAGTCGCAGTGATGCAGCTCTGTGGAATACAATGTGGAATTCAGTGCTTATGGGACCCTGGTAAGGTTTCCAAGGAGGCTGTTGGAGAACCAGAACTGGCAGATGCTCCTGTTCTCTCTCATGGGTATCCTGGACTTCTGGCCTGCCATCCAAATCAGTATGAATTCAGATGCTCCTGTGGGGGGAAGGACAAGAACGGTCAGGCAAGAGGATTGGGCAGCTGTTCCTTTAGAGAAAGGAGCCAGGAGCTGTGGATGACCCCTCAATGTGACACAGTCTCACAGGATCTGGACACAGCAGGCAGCACCAGGTGCTGCCTCTGTGTTTCTGTATTTGGCAGGACCCATTTCTTTCTGCTTCATTCCTCTTGGGAATCCTTTATCATTTCCACAGGGCACCAGCCATTTCCAGGGGGAATAGAAACAATTGGACTTGACGCATATGATGGTTTTGATGGATTTATTGAATAAGTGCTCAAAAAGGAAGCTTGCCCTTTGCTGTATGAGCCTGTTCTTCTCTCTTCTAACATATATTTTACTTGGAGAATGGTACAGAGGTAAGAACCTCCCTGTGATATCCAGCAGACGGTTACCCTGAGGTATCACGCCTGCACTCACTGTCTAACTCCTAAAGGAACAAATGCTCTGCAGAGCGTATGTGGTGCCTGTCAGCTCCAAACCCAACTGTGGGATAACATCATCCATCCTGGCAATGCTCACTCCCCACCCCTGCCCTGCAGTGCCACCTACGGCAGGGAAGAAACACAGGTGGATTATCTTAGTGCTGACAAGAGGGGGGCGTGTTCAGTCTTTCCTGGGTCACAGAGCCTGAGCCTGTGGAGAGAAGGAGCCTGGGCAGGTTGCTTTGCACCTTGTAAATCTACGGAGGGTGTAGATCATTGCAATGATCTTTGCTCCTGATATGTGTTGACTTGCACCTAGCTCAGTGAGCTTTGTTTGCACTCCTCCCACCAGTGAACCTATTGTCTCCCTGAAAAAGTCACTGCCCACAGCATCCATGAGTGTGCTCTCTGAGTGTGAAACACAACTGATGTATATAAAGCCATGAAATCTGGTAATGGTAAAGCCTGTCTGTGCCTGGAGGAGGTGGTAGCAATGACTCATCCTGTCCTCACTATGGTCAGGGACTATGAAACTAACCTAGAGCTCAGCTTTCTGCGTTGGGTTCAGCTGACTCATGTGGCTTTCTTCCCTCTATGGAAAGGTGACACTCGTGCAGAAAACCAACACATTTGCTCCCACCTCTTCCTTGCAGGTCAACTGCCCGTCACAGTCAGCGTCGAGCCGACAGTTGTCCTTGTAGGGGAGCAAGTGACTCTGTCCTGCCATCTGGCTGACAGTGTCCCCTCCAACACAAGCGTGCTTTGGTACAAAGTGGGAAAGGGGAAGGATGTGCCACTGTGCTCTTCCAGCAGCCTGGGTGGGGTGGTGGAGCAGTGTCAGGGTGAAGAAGAGGGAAGGACTGTGGGACACTGGCAGGGAAGAGCACTTCTTCTGGCTATCCGTCAAGCGCAAGTAGCCGACGAGGGGACCTATGTTTGTGCAGTGAATGGCAGCAATATCACACAGGAGGCTACTGCTGATCTTGTTGTTGCAGGTAAGCAGGGAGATTTTCACAGTGAAATGTGACCTGTGATGATCATGCTGAGTTCAGTTCCCATTGTGACTCTGTGGCTCTGCCTGTTCCTTGCTGGATGGATGAGACGTTGTCATGGTTTAACCTCAGAAGGCAGATCAGCATCACACCCAGCTTGTTCACTCCCTGACTCGGTGGGATGGGGGGAGGATTCCACAGATCAGTGCTGTGTGTGAAGGCTCTTTTCATTTGTTTCTCTTGGATTTATCATGTGCTTGGGTGACTTGGTGCCTTCTGTTTCAATGTTGGACAAGACACAGGACAATTCCTTGCTCTTCCTCCTCTCTACACTGTTCCTCTACATTGTTTTCCAGGTGTGGTTGCTTTTATGAGCTCTGCATTTCTAGAGCAACATACTGAGGCTTTCTGAGATTGGCTGCTTTATTTTATTATTGTTGAAGTCATTTTGGAGCAACTTTAACACCAGTTCACTCTCATTGACTAATTTTGTTGCAGCAATCGGGCATAAGCCAACTGTGTCCAGGGAAGTGCAAAAGGACAGAATGTGTCGCTACACGTGCGAGTCAAAACAATGGTACCCAGAGCCTGAAGTCATTTGGACAAACTATGGGGAAGACAAAGTCTATGTGGAGGCCAAGACAGATGTAACCTGGAGTGCGAGAGACCATTTCAGAGTGCAAAGCACCATCACAGTGCCTTGTGACAGTGTGGATGTGGTGTGTGTAGTCAAACCCAACATACCCAAACTCAACATATCCAAACTCAACATATCCGGTAGGTCCCATTTTTAGACCTGCATCTGCTTTGTTGAGGGAATCAGACCTCTCTGTTACTGCTAGAAGAGCTGAAATGGGTCAGGTCTCTGCACCTCCCCTCAAGCCTCAAGCACCCTGCAGAATCTTACCCTTCAGGAGAAATCTAGCAATCTAGAAATCTAGTTGGGCGAAGGAGGTCTGGGATGGCCTTGTGACATCTTCAGGGGATCACCATAAAATGATGACTCAAGAAATTTCTGAGAGTGACTTTTTCACTGCTCTGCCTCTTTGGGCCAAGTTCAGCAACAGCTCAAGGAGCTCAGAGCTTTCCTCAGTCTGAACCTGAGTACTACTATCTCTTTAGCATCACTTCTGTTTTTCACCTTCTCACCTGCAGTGACGGGCTGTGTCACTTGCAGTTTGGGGAGTGCTTCTTGCACAGAACCCTGCCCATTTTCATCTCTTTCAGGAGTTTCACTCTCACACCTGGAGAACTGACCAGACATTACGTTGGACATTAGGAAAAACCTCTTCACTGAAAGGGATGTTAAGCCTTGGAAAAGGCTGCCCAGGGAGGTAGTGGAGTCCCCATCCCTGGAGGGATTTAAAAGGCATGTAGATGAAGTGCCAAGGGACATGGTTTAGTGGTGGCATTGGCAGTGTTAGGTTAATGGTTGGACTTGATGAGCTTAAAGGTCTTTTCCAACCAAAACCCTTCTACGTTTTTATGATTCTATGACTCTTTCAAGTGTGGAATTATTAAAAATGAAATGTTCAAAAGCCAGTTAGAGATGAAACAACAGAAGTGCAGGTGTTGTGCTCAATCTCTTTTGTGGCACACGGTGTTTCTTTCTGTGTTGTGCCCGATGTGATGGTGCTAAATTGCCTCTGTTACAGGTTCCATGAATGAAGTGACTGTGCCACAGTCAGACACTTGTACATACAAGGGCAGAATAAGTGGTTCCTATGTAAAGCCGAGAGTGATGTGGGTTAATCCCCAAAGAGAAGATCTATCTTCACTGGCCCAGACAAGCATTCTACAGGAGATGAAGAATATTTTTGCAATAGAAAGCTCCATTGAGGTACCCTGTGGACAACCACCACCTTCTTTTGTGGCCACGGAGTGGGAATACAGTCCACAAAGTGCACAACTCTCAGGTATGCAGCAATTAAAAAGACTTATATCAGGTACTTGGGCATTCTTCAAGCAAGCAAAGCCACTTTCTCTTCACTCAGATACTGCATCATCCCCTGTCCCAGAGAAGGCTGGGCCTGATGCTGTGAATTCCTTCACTCAGTCTCCCACAACACTCAAGAGTTGAATCCATTGGGCGTCTTGAATATTTGCAACCCGCCCAAGCCAACCGAGGCGAGAGGCTGAGACAAAAAGTCCAGGATTGCAAGAGTAATTCTTTTCTTCATGAGCATGAGATGTCCCAGCCAATGTGAGAAACCCACATGTGGTTTGACAGGTGGTTCTCATACTTTTCAGGCACTCATCTACAACATGATTTGACTCTTCACTAATTAGCCCCCACCCCCCCCAATGATTTGACTCTTCACTACTTACCACTCCCCCACACACACTGTTTACAAAGCAATAATTCCATGGTGTCACCACCCACCTGCTTATTTACTGATCTAGATGTCCCTGGAGTCAGACTTGTTTCAGATGCTCATCGATGACACCAGATGATGGGAGGGTTTCACAGATGTGTGAGAGAGGCTGGGATGTTGGTGGTATCTCAGTAATTCAATTAAATCCTTTATTCTCTCTGACAGCTTTCATATTCTGAGAAAGCAATATCCGTATCTCCAGGCAGGGCTGTTCTTGTCTACTGTTCAACACTTGAGACAATCAGTGAGTCAGTACTCATGGCATCCCACCATCAGTAGTGTGGCTGAAATGGGAAGAGAATCTGCTGGCCACAGGAAACTCAGGAAGGCAACAGGCTCAGTGCTTAGGGAGCTCAGTACTCACCAGCCTGTTTCCCAGCATGAATCTCAATTTTCAATGCTGGCAGAGAAGTTTTTCTGTCTGATCTTCAGACCGGTAGCTGCAACGATTTCTACCAGCAAGGAAAGACTGAAACATGAGGCTAGTGGAGGGTTACTGTTCCTGAAAGGTAGTGTTGAGAAGCAAGGACAAGGCTGAGATTTCCTCTAAAATTTCTTCTCAATGGAAGTTTCAAAGGTCAACTGTGTTTTCTTTAAGACTTTTTGTATTCCTCAGCACATTTACAGATGATACTGCTGCTAAACATGTCCAAATACTGGAGATTATGTGGCTGTGTGACACTTGGTGTGTTCTGGGTTGGCAAACACTGATTGGTTGGTTTTGTATTGGATTGGTTTGATTATTTTTTTTTCCCCATTTTCCAGAAAAGTTGGCCTGGATTATCTGCCTCCTTCTCATTATTTTAACAGGTAAGGTATTTCCTCACACTAGGGATCAGATTAAAAAGTTGTTCTTGGCAGTAAAGAGGAATAAACCTCATGGGCAGTTATGGGCTGGCTTTTGACTCTTCATCTGCTGTGGAGGGAAGTAGAAGACTAGCTTCTGCTGTAGGTTAGGTAGCTTCTCTTGCCAGCAGATCCTGAATACTCTTGGATGTCTTTTTACCATGTCATACAGAGGGGCTGTAGGCGACACCTCAGCTTTAGAACACTGAAAGGTAGCAGAGAGGTGAATCTGACAGTAAAACAAGCCTGGTTTTGCAGAGGTGAAGCAACTGAAGCCTGATTGAAAGATCTTGCATTTGTTTTTCAAACTGTTCTTTGCAATTCAGTCAAGGGGGGAAGTGGTGGCCCAGGAGCAGAATCCATCCTTGGGGAAAGGCAACCTGCTCCCCTGGGAAGTAGGAACCTGCCAGGCTGAATTCCCTGTGTGAACCAGAAAGAAGGGTCAGGGATGTTGTGGTGGAGCTGGTCCAGTTTCTAGCTTACCAGGTGCTGGTTGAGAGGAGGTGCCGTGTCCCTTAGCACCTCACAGGCCAATGAGGACATGTGGCTGTGATGCCAGTGGAGGCAGCAGCCATGCAGGGTGCTTGTGCCAGGCAGGGCATTGTTGTGTGGTGTAGGGAGTGAATGGGAGGAGAGTGGTCTGAACAAGTGTGGGTGGTGGGTGCTGCAGTGCCCAGAGGTGAGGTAGCCCCTCTTCCCTCTGTCGGCAGCACCTGCCTGGACACCCCTGATTGTTCTCCCTTTTTGTACCTACCCACCATGTGCAGAGAAACTCCATTCGCAGCTGAGGAGAGCACGCGATGCTGAGAAGGGTGAGTGCGAGCAGCATGCTGCCACCGTGTTCCCATGCCCAAGAGAGCCACATCTAGGGGCAGGTGTTCGTGGAGGTCAAGTCTGCCTTGCTGAAGGCAACCCATGTTGTCCAGGAAGGGCCGTGGCGGGAGTGGTGCTTCACATGCAGCCAGGCAGGGGACGTGGGCTGAGTCTGCCTCCAAAGAGAACCAGGAGGACAGTGCACGTGCTCTCTGAACAAGGGATGTGCTGTGGCCCTGTTCTCCCATGTCCCTGGTTGAGGATCTGGGGCAAGGCTCCCCTGAAGATGCCAACGACAATGGTGCTACCAGACATAAGGGCTTTGCTCCTCCTATCACTCCCATGGTCCCCAGTGGATAGTTTTCCCCAAGTTTCCTTGGAGTTCTTGTGCTGAGCAAGGTGCTCATTCTGCCCCTTCTTTTCTTACAGAAGCCCGGAAGGAGATTGGTGAGTACTGCTGACTCCCTGGGGGCTGCGTGTGCAAGGAGATCATGAGATGTAGTGCAAGGGTGGGAGAGGGAAGGACAAGTCACCCCTGCTCACACAAGATAGCCAGGAGAACCAGCAATGTGAGCGTGACTGGTGTCATCAAAGCCGAGACACAAGTGGGTAGGAGGCAACCTTTCCCTGCTCTCTCTCTGCGTTCATCCACCAAAGGTCCCAGGGGAAAGGACCTCCAAAAGCAACCACAGCCCTTGCAACTGGTAAGATATGGGGTTGCCATGGCAGGTGGCTGGTGGTGTCTAGGCTGGTGGAGGTTTGTTGCAGGCAAGAGCATGGGGGTAGGATATGTAGAGGGAAGGGTGTGGTGTGGAAAGCCTGGGTCTCTGCCAAGCCCTGGGTCCTGGGAGGGACGCGGGTGTTTTGTGATTCATGACAGAAATCCCAGGCACAGTCAAGTGATGAGTAGCTCCCATGAGGGTTAACCATCCACCACAGCAGAGGAGTTTTTCATGCCTCCCTGGGGTGGACAGTCCCCGAGTGGACTGGTTTACAAGGACCTTGTGGGTCTTGCCCTGACTTTTGCCTTCTACTTTTGGAACAATGGTGACTTGGCAGAAGAACTGCATGCAAGCAATGGTAAGTCTTTCTGCTTGCTCAAAAGCCCCATCCCTGCGGAATGGGAACACGGTCCCCTGGGAAACAGGATCCTGCCAGGCTGGATTCCCTGTGTGAGCCAGAAAGAAGTCAGAGATTGTGGTGGGGCTGCTCCAGTCTGGCTTGACGAGTACTGGTCAAATGGACAGGTTGTGTCCCTCAGCAACTTACAGGCCAAAAGCACATGTGGCTATGATGCCAGTGGAGGCATCTGTGTCTGTGCCAGCACATCATGGGATACAGTGCCAGGGTGGGACCATGGAGAGCAATTCACCCCTGACCGCACAATTGTGTGAAATATTCACCATGCCAGAGGAGGTTTTGTCCCTTCCTGGGGGGAACAATATCAGAATGGACAGGCTCTTGGAGGTGAATTAAGTGTAGATGATCAGGGTTATTGTCCTTGCCTCCCTGTGGTGTGAGCTCAGTAAAAGGGAGTTGATTTAGCCACGTTTTTTCTGTTCCTTGCCTCCTCTCCTTGGCTAGTGTGCATTCAAAAGGGCTGGTGGAATGTTCCTGTGGTGGGGATGCTCCCATGTTCTTTTGAGGTCAGGGTGTTAAGCAAGCTGTTCCCCATCTCTTTGTGCAGAGATCCTGAAGAAGGAGAGCGGTGAGTGTCACTGCCTCCCTGGAAGCCATGAGTGCTGGCTAATTGTGAGGTTTAGGGGTCTTCATAAGGTGTTGCTTATGGTGTTCTGGCTGGTGGGCGCTTTAGTGTTGGTAGGAGAATGAGGGAAGGGTATGTTGAGGGAAGGCTGTGATGTGGCTGGAGAGCCTAGGCCAGCAACAAGGCTTGGTTATAGATGGAAAATAGATGGGTATTGAAGAGACCCCTGCCAGAGTCAGAAGCACATGAGATAGAGCTCCAAGGTACACGAGTCATTCCCCATGCCAGTTTTTTTGTAGCTTTCCTGGGCAGAAAGTTGAAGGAAGGAAGGAAGTCAGGCAAGGCAAGGCAAGGAGGGAGATGCTGGTGTGTCAGGGGAATTTAATTTTTATTGAGGGCAGAGATCTGGTGTGAGATCATTTGTGCCCACCTGGGTGATCTTGTCATGTAGCTGTTCTGCTGTGTGACATGAGCCCTCTTGAGGTTTCCAGGGAAAGGGTTTGGCCTGCACTCACACCTGCACTGCTCCATGAATCCTGACAGCTTCTTGGGAGCATCCCAACTCCACCAAATACCTTCCCCTGGGCTTTATGAAATGCATACCTCATGAACTTTCTCCTTTATTTTGCAGAACAAATGCAAGGAGAGGTGGAAAAACTCCAGCAGAAGATAGGTGGGTGCTGCCTGGCTTGTGGGAGGCCCCTTGTCCTGAGGGTGCAGGGTGGGAATGGGGAGATCTCCATATGCCTGGGCGCAGCCCTCCTTCCAGACAACCACTCAGAGAGCCCACGGGATCTACAGAGAGCACGGCAGAGGAGCCTCCTTCCTGTGCAAGAGCCTCCCTCTTGACCCCTCACCACACTCCTCCCATGGAGAAGAAAACACAAGGGCCCTTTGGGTGGAGCCCTGCCCAGGAGCACCCAAGCAGCCCCAAAGCCTGTCTCTGCTAACGCCCTGTCCCTTTCCTTTT
>JANIJG010165482.1:0-10837 GCA_024611175.1 Megaceryle torquata
GGGTAATACTCCTAGTGACCCGCTACCAACTGGATTTTGCTCCATTCACCACAACTCTCTGGGCTCAGCAATACAGACAGTTTTTAACCCAGTGAAGAGCACACTTGTCCAAGCCATGAGATGCCAGCTTCTCCAGCAGAATGCTGTGGGAGAAGTGTCAAAGGCTTTATTTACAAAAGTCTAGGTAGACAACATCCACAGCCTTTCCCTCACCTACTAGGCAGGTCACCTGGACAGAGAAATAGATCAAGTTTGTTAAGCAGGACCTGACTTTCCTGAACCCATGCTGGCTGGGCCTGATCATCTGGTTGTCATCAGTGTGCTGAGTGAGCACACCCAAGATGAACTGCTCCATAACCTTCCCTGGCACTGCGGTCAGGCTGACAGGCCTGTAGCTCCCTGGATCATCCTTCTGGACCTTCTTATAGATGGGCGTCACACTGGTGAGACTTCAGTCATCTGGGATCTCCCCTGTTAGCCAAGACTGGATAAATGGTGGAGAGAGGCTTAGCAAGCTACTGTGCCAGTACTCTTGGGTAGATCCCTTCCAGACCCATAGATTTCTGAGTGTCCAGTTGGTGTAGCAGGTCATTAACTGTTTCCTCCTGGATCATGGGGTTTTACTTTTCATCCCTATGTTCTAGCTCAGGGTGCTGAATACCCTGAGGATAACTGGTCTGACTATTGAAGACTGAGAGAAAGACATTCAGTACCTCAGCCTTTTCCTCATCCTTGGTGGTGATGTTCCCCTTTGCATCCAGTAATAGGTGAAGGTTCTCCCTGTCTCCCTTTTTATCAGTGTATTTGTAAAAACCCTTTTTTTTATCCTTCACAACAGTGTCCAGAACGAGTTCTAGATGGACTTTCTCCTTTCTGATGTTCTTTCTGCATGACCTAACTAGATCCCTGTACTCTTCTTGAGTTGTCTGACCCCTCTTCCAAAGTTGATAATCTCTCCTCTTTTGCTTAAGTCCCAGCAAAAGCTCCCAGTTCAGCCAGGCCAGTCATTTAACCCTGACAACTTGTCTTATGGCACATGGGGACAGCCTGCTCCTGTGCGTATAAGACTCTCTTCTTAAAGGATGTCCAGCCTTCCTGAAGCCCTTTCCCCTTCAGGACTGCCTCCTAGGGCACGTCTGCAACCAGAGTTCAGAACAGGCCAAAGTCAGCCCTCTGGAAGTCCATGGCAGTGGTTCTGTTGACCCCCCTTCTTACTTCAACAAGAATTGTGAACTTTATCATTTCTAAGCCCAAGATGGCCTCTGACCACCACATCACCCACCAGTCCTTTGTTGTTAGTAAACAGCAGGTCTAGTGAGGCACTTCCTCTGGTGAGCTCATTTACCAGCTGAGTCAGGAAGTTATCTTCCATACACTCCAGGAACCAGGAACCTCCTGGACTCTTGCCTCTCTGTTGTGCTGTATTTCCAGCAGATGTCTGGTAACTTCAAGTCCCCCCCCAAAAAAAAGAGCTGGTGATTTTGATACTTCTGCCAGCTGCCTACAGAACACTTCATCAACCTCTTCATCCTGGTTGAGTGGTCTATGACAGATTCACAAAAGGGTATCTGCCTTACTTGGACTTTCCCTTTACCTTACCCATAAGCACTCAACCTTGCCATCACCAATCTCTATACAATCAAAACACTCCCTAACATACAGAGCCACCCCTCTGTCTCTCCTTCCCTGCCTATCCCTTCTAAAAAGCTTGTATCCATCCATTGCAGCACTCGTCATGAGTCATCCTACCATGTTTCTGTGATGGTAACTGTCATCTGTCCTGCTGCATAATGTCTGCCAGCTCATCCTGTCTGTTGCCCATGCTGCATGCATTGGTGTACATGCACTTGAACCGGGCTGTTGATTTCACCCCCAACATTGGAGTGCCACCCTTAGGCTCATCTCTAATAAGACTGGTTTCACCCCCTTCAAGCCTAGTTTAAAGCCCTCTCAGTGAGCCCCACCACCTTACGGGCATGAGCCCTCTTCCCTCACTGAGACAAATGAACTCTGTTGCCAACAGGCCCAGTGCCCTGTAAATCTCCCCATGATCAAAAAACCCGAAAATTCCACTGGTGGCACCAGCTTCTGAGCCATGTGTTAATCAGGTGTGTTTTCCTGGCCCTTTCAGTGTTCTTCCCTGCCACTGAAGGGATTGAGGAAAACACTACCTGCACTCCTGATCCTTCAACCAATCTCCCCAATGCCCTGAAGTCCTTCTTAATCACTTTTGTACTTGTATCTGCAATCTCACCAATTCCAACCTGCATTGCTAGCAACGGGTAATAATCTGATGGCTGTGCCAGATCAGGGTGCCCCCTAGTAACGTTTCTGACTTGGGCCCCAGGGAGGCAGCACTTCCCTCTGAGATGGACCTGGTCAGCATACAGGGCCCTTTGTTCCCATCATAAGGGAATAGCCTACAACACTGACTCTCCTTTTTTTCTTAACATAAGCAGCCCTAATGCATGGGGCTGGCTGACTCACCCCAGGCAACTCCCCAGTCACGCTTTCATCTATGTCAATTCCCTGGCCTTCAAGTTCCAGTACCCCAAACCTGTTGTGCAGGGGCAACTGAGAAGGTGAGGGAGACTGGGAGGGGATTTGCCTGTCCCCCCATACAGGGACCTGTTTCTATTTCCCCCTGTTTCTCAGGTTCCTTCCTGACTGGCAGCAAGAGGGGAGGGGATCACCCTCTGCATTTTGTGGAACCTCCATCCGCTGCCTTTGCTTAAGGCAAAGGCAATTTGCTCCACCAATCTAACTCCCTCTCATCCTCCCTGATGGTCCTTAACTTGTCAATATCCTCTTCCAGCTCTGCCACCAGGCTGAGTAGATCATTCACCTGGTCACACTGCACACACAGCAGTTGTGTCTGCTGCCCTCTAGTATGAGTGGCAGGCTCAGGCACTCCGTGCAGCCGGAGACCTGAATAGCTGCATGTTTGTGAAAAGTTCTATTTGGGTCTCCAAGTTCCTTCTGGAGATGGTCTTCCTGTCTAGGTCTGTCTGCTTGGACACATGAGACCTCAAAGGTACTGTCTTTGTGAGAGCAGAGGTTTTGTTTCTCACGTAATTACTGATCAATTTTGGAGATACCTTATCCGCATACCTGTGGAGCGTCCTGCCACGCTCTCTCCTGGATGCATTCCAACAAGAGAGAACACCATGGCTGCCTAGTGCATTAGTGGTCTGAGTGTTTCTTCCTGTTTTGATGTGTTTAAATGTCCCGTGGTTGTCCATCATGCCCCCAGCCATGTCAGTCTTTCTGCCTCACATGCGAGACCTGCTGACTCCTGTCAGGTCTCCCCTTTCTCCCTCACATTTTCCTTGTTCTCGGGACCCCCTCAAAGAAACTTAGTGTTTGACCACAGAACTTACTGATGCTGCTGCCTTGCTGTTTGCAGTCTGAGTGCTTACAATGCTTTATATAAGTTAAATAAGTAATATACAACACATATAATAAATAATAAAATATAATTATACGTGAAATGATAGATTTTGGAGATATCTTGGGAAAAAGCCCTTCCTCCATTCAGCCTGGTCTTGCTGGTTGATGTGAACAGGAAACATCATTTAGCCATACTTAAAATCACAAACAAGCATCAAAAAGGCAGAAACAGAGCTAACCAGTAATTCAGAGGTGAATGCATACTGTTAACTTTATGTTTCTCCCAGGGAGTCCAGGCAGAAATCCAATAACCTACCATTTATTTTCTTTGTACAGGCTTTCAGTTCCAATTACACAAACTTTGGAAGTTCCTGTTCTGACGAGCCAGCATAAATGATTCCATCCAAAACACAAGCAGACAGTGGGCTAATACCTGCTGTGCTGAAGAAGCAGGATAAGACAAGTCTGCAGCTTTTGCAAAAGGATCCAGCATGCATGTAGGTAGGTTTCCTTTCTTCTTCATGCAGTGGATTTGACCTTTCAGTGTAGGGATGACTGTGAATACTACTACTCAATAAGCTATTACTCAATAGCCCCTCAATGCAGGTGTTGACTATTGCTAGTCCCTTGAAGAAGGGCAAATCCCTCCTTCCTCAACCTGTGGACTAGACATTGTGAAAAGTGAATGCAGGATGCCACTGAAAGGGAATAATATAATGCTTTGTCCATGATGCAGTCATTCCCTTTGTAGTAACCTAGTATATGCAAAGAAAAAAAAAAGTCTCATCAAAGGAAATCTATTTGAACTCTCTCTCTACACATTTCTCTGTGTGTACAATGCATGCAGACTTGGGAATATACAATGGCTGTGTATATTCTTACACTGTAGTAATGTTCTGTAGAAGTAAGGCCGCACTTCACACATTCTTGCTCTGCAATGTAGACAGTCTATCCTGGCTCTGAAGAAAAACAGAAAGCTCTTAAAGCAGCAGTTTAACCAGGAAATATGCTCAAGGTAAAGAGAATGATGATGTACTGTCCTATACAATAAATTATAAATAACTACTGCCTTCCCAACTTTCTTGTCCTCTGGGTGGAAACAAATAAATAACTGATGGGGTGAGGGAGGGCTGTACTGAAGAGTTCCTTATTAGGAATACAGAGTTATCAATTCTGGCAAATAAAATTGACATTAGTTTCCAAACAGATATTCTGGTAATGGGGCACGCTAGCATGAGGACCAGTATAGATTGGATTGTGAGGTGGTGTAACAGCCCCTCCAACAGCGTATTAAAGTCTAGCTGTTCTGACACAGATGCTCAATTGTAATGGTACTGTAAGAGAATTTGCAGGCAGCTATTTGCTGAAGTCCATATTTGTTATCTTTCCAAGCAGATGAGCCAAATGCCTGGAGTTTCAATATGTTTCAGTCAGGAAGGCTTGAGACACATTCAGGTGTCCTTCCTAGCTAAATTCCATCTCTAATCTCTGTATGACATCTGCTTGGGTTTAATTTGCAGCCAGTCCTGAGTGGGTGAATCCACCCAGCCCTATACCAGCAATGTGCATAGGTTTTGCCAGCCAGCTCAGTGAGACAAAAGTTGTTTAAGTGAGGTTTTCAGTTGAGTGACTCTAGAAGACACCCTAGTCAATGTATGACAGTAAAAAAAGGCTACATTTCAATAGACATTTCAGTAACTACAGAAACATCACCCAATGGGATCTTGTTAGACAGTATCTAAAGTGACATCTACTGGCATAGATTTAGATTACTGTGAAACATAGAAATTAAGTTAGAGGAAGGCAGAGCAGCACACAGAAGCTGACTAATGAGCCCCAAAAGGTATTAGTGGGGGAATCAGCAGCTGGAAATTGAACCTGCCAAGTTCTCCTAAATAACTGAACCTCTGACTATTAGGGAAGGAGATGAAAAAGACGTCAAGTTTGCTTGGGATCTCTAATGGTTTATTAATCGTGACTCCTTTTTCTGAATTTTAAAAATGGCCTAAAGCTAAAGTGCAGAAAGGAAGTGATGTAGCTTTTCCCATCAGAGAAGCTACGTTAATTAATGAGATAAGACCGGGCACACACAATTTCATTCAGACCACACAGGGAATTCTATACATGTAGATGGCTGGATTCACAAAGACCAAGCCAAGGGAATATAAAGAGATTCCCTAAAATCACTCCAAAGTTGACTCTTCAATAATGGCCTTGGAGGTCTTTAGCAGGTACATCAATCCCTGTTCTCTGCTGAATAGTGTATCTGGCAAGGCACCATTCTCTCTCAACTTTCAGGAGAAACTGCTGAATTTAGGCATACATAGATAACTTTGTTAACCTTTGGCTTTCTAGTTGTGCTTCCTTTTAGTGGAGGAGACCAGTCTGTTCATCTTTCCACAAAAGACAGTCACTGCCTCACAGATGAGTGGGCTTTTTTTGAAATACAAAGCAGAAGATTAAATCTGTCTGGAATTTGCAAAGGTTGAAAGTGTTAGAGGAATGGATGATTTAGTAAAAATGTGAAGGGCTATAGCCTGGAAACAAGTTTGATGCTAAAAATCTATACTCTAAAATGCAGAGAAAATGGCTATGTAAATTCAAGAATCTGGATTAGAAGCAACACAGTCCAGTCTGGACATCTTCGCATATATCTGATTGGAGGACAAGTTCTGGTAGGAGGTCAGATGTCCAGTCAGGTCAAATCACTTTATCCTCTTGGATGCCTACAAATACCAATATGAAAATTATCTCTGGGGTTATGGTGCTCTTTAATTACCCCACAAACATCTTTTCTTTCTTCCGACTCTGTGTAGGCTTACTTCAGCTTACAATGTCCTCAGTGTACACTAAGCAATAGAGCACAAGAGCGTTGTGATCACTGGTAGAGTCTAGCTGGAGGCCTGCAGTGTTCCCCAGGGGTCAGTACTGGGTCCAGTCTTATACAAAATTTTCATCCATGACCTGGATGAAGGCACAAAGAATACCCTCAGCAAGTCTGCTGATAATATAAAACTGTGAGGAGTAGCAGATACACCAGAAGGCTGTGCTGAAATTCAGTGAGACTTGGGACAGACTGAAGAGCTGGGAGGAGGGGAATCTCATGAAATTCAACAAGGAAAAGTATACGGTCCTACACCTGGGGATGAACACCACCATGTATCAGTACAGGTTAGGGGTCGACCTGCTGGAAAGCAGCTCCATGGAGAAGGACGCTGGAGTCCTGGTGGACAATAAGTTAACCATGAGCCAGCAGTGTGCTCTTGTGGCCAAGAAGGCCAATAGTATCCTGGAGTGCATTAAGAAGAATGTGACCAGCAGGTCAAGGGAGGTTCTACTCCTCTCTACTTTGCTCTAGTGAGACCACATCTGGAGTACTGTGTCCAGTTCCAGGCTCTCCAGTTCAAGAGAGGCGGGGAACTACTGGAGAGTGTCCAGCAGAGGGCTACAAACACGATTAGGGAACTGGAGCATCTCTCTTGCAAGGAAAGGCTGGGGCTGTTCAGCCTGGAGAAGACTGAGAGGGGATCTTATCAATGTTCATAAATATCTGAAGGTTGGGTGTCAAAAGGATGGGGCCAGACTCTTTTTTGGTCACAAACTGCAACACAGGAAGTTCCACATAAACATAAAGAAAAACTTCTTAACTGTGAGCATGACAGAGCACTGGAACAGGCTGCCCAGAGTGGCTGTGGAGTCTCCTTCTCTGGAGACTTTTAAAACCCAGCTGCACATGTTCATGTGCAACTTGCCTTAGGTGAACCTACTTTGGCAGGGAGGTTGGACTTGATCTCCAGAGGTGACTTCCAACCCCTACCATTCTGAAATTCTGTGAATAACCAAATGTGTCCAGAACACAGTAAACACAACAGGATATTGTCCTTGCAGCCTTCACTCAGAACAGCCCATGATTTAATTGCTGCAAAGAGTGCAATTCTTCTCAGTTATCATTGCTGCTGGTGTTATGCCTTCCCACCCACCTCAGAGCCCACTTCTTGTAAAGTGCAGTATAATCTCTGACTTACAAAGCATCACACTAAAAGTGTTAAAATCAGGCTATTGCCTTCTCATAGCCAGAGGACCTGTGACCGAGTTGTAAACAACCATTGGTCTATGGAACAAAGAGTACCTGCACGGAACTAAACTAAGGAAGGATTTTTCCTTTGAGTGCTTTTTATCCTGAATTATCAAAAGCCACTGCAGAAGCAGATGAGTTAAGTTAATGATACGTCTCCATCCATGCCATACATATACATCTCTGAAAATCTATTTTAAGGCTCACACACTGAACAATAGCCACAGCTTCATTAGATCACAAGTCCTGGATAAAAATTCACATCACTGGTTTAATATTAATGATTTAAAAGGGAAGAGATCAGATAGAATGTTTCTGATCATCAAGATGTGAATTTTATCGTTTGAATTACAGAACATAATTAATTGATGGGAATATCTTTAGTTTGCTTGAGATGCTTTGCCTTTTGATATGCAAAGAATAGAATCTATGCACTTTACTCAGTTGTCAATAGTCTCCAGTGAAAACTGTACTATACATTTCTTCCTCACAAGGAAGAATGTACCTTCAAAATTGCATTTTCAAGCACTGAAATTTCATTAATTTGTGCCTACATTTTTTAAGCCTTTGGCAATATCTACATCTGAAGTTAGACAAGAAAGAAACATCCCACAGATGCACCAAAGAGCTTAGCTAACATCGTGAAGTTGTTTTATAGCAACAAAAAATTATCAAAGTTAAGTTTGCACTCCTGAACTTGGAGCTTTGTTTCAAAGGTCTGATATTGCTGGAGAACAGAGTCAAATCCTATTTTGGTATTTTTCCAGCTCTAGATAGGAATTTCACAGCTATGCACCAGTTACATATAGAAATATGCAAATGAAATATTAAAAGTAATTATATGATGTTATGATGTTGCATGTTAATTATTTCACATAAGAATATAGGACTGCAGCCACAAATCATTATTTCCTTTTTGTCTGTCTGATTTAGTGTCCAAAGTGAGTTCATCAATTACATTAAAAAACAAAACAAAACAAATTATGAGAACACTTCCACTGGAGAGAACAAAGTCTCTAACTTAGGACATCTCATTGCCAGAGGTCACAGTTTTCTTGAAAGAAATTCCAATACCGCTGTCCTGGTTTGAGTGAGAACAGAACTAATTCTCTTCAGTGATTTTACTTTTCAGCTCAGTTCATGAGGCTTGAACCCACGATCAGAGCTCTGATAGATTACTGGAATAATTCAAATTCTGTTTCACTCACCTGAAAGAGTATCATTTTTTTTGTGAGAATCTTTAAGAATTGAAACTAAAGCAGACTGCCTAAATCATGTCATTTCTGAGAGCAGTGTCGGTTTGTGTCTTCTTAGTGTTTCTTTCAGAGTTAAATGCCATACTGTTCCCTTAAGTGCTATCTATGCTATGTTATTGTTTGCTTGTTCTCATTGTTTATCCAAAAGCTCTTGCTGCTTTCCTGCGCTGAGTTGGGCAGTGAGTGCATCTCTGTACTACGGGCATTACATAGTGGATTTCATTACTAGGAACACTTGGTTTTATCTCTGGAAGTTATACTGCTCCCCATTATGCTAATCTGAGGATTGTGGACATGGTTATTACCAAAATATTATGTATTATTATTTTAATGTCTTTACTATGTGGCATCAGGTTACTCATCAGTGCAGTTATACAGGTCAGGCAGCCACCCAAAAATGTAGAGTGCATGCTGCTTCCCTGCAAGGTTCCATGATACGCTCTGTAGTTATCCAGACTTCTCAAGGTTCTGTGGTATGCAAGAAATGCATCACAACTGTTCAGTCTCTGCAAGCTCCATGTCCTACTGTAAGCCCTGTTGTTGCACCACCTCCAAAACCAAGAACTGCAACTACTCAATCTCAAACTCCTCAATCCCCCACCACAAACCTTTTTGCTGCACCTGCTGCAAAAACAAGCGCTGCACCTGCTCCAAAAACAAGCACTACACCTACTCAGTCTCCACAGGCCCCCCGGACAAGCCCTGCTGCTCCAATTCGCAAGTGTTGTTGCTGCTGCAACTCCCACAACAGGAACTGAAGCTGCTCCAACTCCAGAAGCAAAGCTGGCAGCTACAGCAACAGCTACTGTGGCCACTTCCATTCAATCTGCACCTGTACAAGTCACTCCTGTGAGGAAAAGAAAATTAAGAAAACAGCCAAGTCCAGCAACAGAGCAAGGAGAGGGTCCTTCTCAAGCTGAATCAGAGTATGAGTCAGAACCAGATGCAAAGCCTGATGCTCCTGCAACTGGAAAGAAACATCTAACAAAACCAGATTGACCACTGTGGTCAGATCATAACGGAGCAGGTCCTTCTAGAGCAATCCCATCAGATGTGGAGTCATCAGAGGCAGAGGTTACCACCAAACCTTTATCTATGAAGGAGCTGTGAAATCTAAGAAAGGACTATAGCCATCAGGAAGGTGAGCCACTGACCACATGGCTGCTCCAGTGCTGGGATAACGGGGCCAAGCTCATTGAAAAGGATGATAGAGAAGCCAGGCAGTTGGGATCCCTGGTCAGAGATGGAGGCACTGACCAAGAGCTTGCAAGAAAGAGCAACGGTATCAGTCTCTGGAGGTAACTCTTGCCAGCAGTAAAATCCAAGGTATTGAGGTATTAAGGAGGACATTGAATGCTGTCCAAGCAAATGAACCACCATGGAAAAAGGTATCAAGTACCTGGGATAATTAGCTGTGAGACAGGTGATTTATGGTGACAGACGAGTAGTAATCCCTGATGCAATCCCATGCTAGCAACCCATGTTGTAGAAGTTTGTGCAGAGTGCCCCATCAGTGTATTCCCACACATTGTCACCAATGGTCTGAGGAACAGATAGTGAGGCACTAACTGTGACAAAAGTGACCAGAAGAGCACAACAGTATGTAGACAGTGTCTCTGGTCCTCTACAGGTCCATGTATCAGCCCTGGGGAGATCAGTTAGAAACCTGATTGAAAAAATAGAGAGGATGGAGAACAGATTCTGTTCTTCCCCTGAGTGGACCCATGTTGAAGCCATTAGGAGAAGATGCTCTTCTTTGAGACCAGATAAACAGGAACAGTACATGTCACAACATACCCTGTGGTGTCTCCTCCATACCTTTGGAGAGAAAATAAGCAGATGGGATGGAAAACCTACCTCAGCTCTATAGGCATGAGGACTCTACTTACAAGGTAAAACAAGAAGAGAGAATTCTTACAGAAGGGATGCTGCTCCAGTCTGCTATGAGCAGTGCTCTGGTGCAAGTATATGGGCCTCAAGTCAAAATGTGAGTAGCGGGGAATGAAAATGTGCTGCCCCTAGTCAATACAAATCCTACAGTCAATACAAATCCTGTAAATGGTGGAAAACCTGTAAATGGTGTAATTCCTGTGATCTACACATACCCTATTAACCA
>JANIJG010165483.1:0-10814 GCA_024611175.1 Megaceryle torquata
ATCTATTATAAATATTTTATATGTGTAAAACCAAAAATAAAACATTGCTGGAGTAAGTCCATAGAAGGGCAGTGAATCTGGGGAAGTGTCTTGAGAATAAGTTTTATGAGGATTGGCTGAGGGATCTGGGCTTGTTTAGTCTGAAGAAAAGGAAGGTGAGAGATTTTATCAGTATCTACAACTACCTGAAAGGAGTTCGTAGAGTACCGAGTGTTGATCTTTTCACACAAGTCACAACAGATAGGACAAGAAGAAATGGCATCGAGTTGTGCCAAGGGTGGTTAGGTTGGACGTTAGGAAAAACTTCTACACCAAAAAGGTTATCAAAGACTGTAACAGGCTGCCCAGGGATGCAATTGAATTGCCATACCTGGATGTATTTAAAAGACATATAAATATGGTGCTTAAGGATATGGTGTAGTAGTGACCCAGGTAGAGTTAGATAACTGCTGGACTTGATGGTCTCAAAGATCTTTTCTAACCATAGCTATTCTGTGATTCTGCTTAAACTGACATAATTTCTATAAGCAGACTCTTCTCATTATTTTCCCAATTTTGTATAAAAGTATGCAGAATTATTTTTTTCTTTTCTTACCTCTCTTTTTCTTTCTTTTTATTTTCTTCCTGACTTAGTCGTCTTTATCTTCATATTTACTTTTCTCTTATCTTGCACTACAGTAATATCTTAAATTCCTACTTAGTGAACTCTTCTGTTCCCAACATATGGAGAAAAGTTTCAATGTGATTATGATTAGTTCATGCTAATCAGAGTCGGAAGTCTGTAATGCAGAATTTCATTCACTGAGCTCAAACAAGCACAATTATATATTACCACATCTTGGTGTATAACTAGGTTTTGGTCTGTTTTAGTATTGTTTCTTAACAAAAGCTAAGAATGTAATGCTAATACCTTGCATTAGTAAAAATGCCCAAAAACATAGATACATACTTAAAAGTACAGGAGGTCCTGGTGGGACCTGCATCCATATATAAATACAAAATACCTTCAACTTTTTAAAACATTTGCAAATTCAGTAGAGTCTTTCTGTGGGTTGAGGGGGAAGTGAAGGAAAGATCAATGTGTTAAAATGTAGTTCCTGGCCAGCTCTTTATTATTTGTGCTACAGTGTCATATCAGTGTTGTGCTACAGTGTCATATCAGTGTCATCATAGTTCAGCTGTGCTAACACATTGCTCTTGTCTGGAAATCTAAAAATGAGAGGCAGCATAAAGGTATTTTTAGCTCCTTTAACCTGTCTGAACCCATCTTCCAGCTGACTGAACACTGACTGTCAGAACTAGTCACCTGCAGAAAAACTAACTGGTAGTCATTTGTATGACTTGTTTTGGTATTTTAATCTTGTATGTTTTGTCTTGCTGTAACACAGACTAATGGTCTGCCACAGTTAATTGCTAGATGGTTATCATAACTCTTATCTAGTAAAGAGTATCTTTCTAACCTAGAGGGCTGTTGAAACTAACTCCAAATTGAGACAGAGGGCCTATGGACAGATTTAGTACCTATGAAAATGCTAAAAGTAATATACATTTTGCAAGTTTACCTCTCATGCCTGAACTTGAGATTAGTACTGAAACAGCAGCATATTCATGTAAACAAAGTTCTAAGCTTAATGGTCTTTCCATAAAATCACACAGGGCATGGCCAGGTGAACATATAGGCCAGACAATTGTTTATGTATGATCAGCCCTTTTTACTTCTTTATCCCTCTTTTGTCACAATTAGTCCTCCAGAAATCATCTGTGTCCTTCCCTTTCCCCACCTTTTGTTCATCCCATAAAAGCCTCATAGTAAATCTCATGCAATCCAAAAATACTTTTCTGTTACCTCCTCATACTGTGTCCCATACCCCTAATCAGTGGATACTCTCATTTCCAAAGGTGCTCTGGAGATCTGCTTATCTTCCTGATGTCTTTCAAGCCTGGACACTGGGGTGAAGGGCATCCTCAAACAGCCCTGGGAAGGGTCTGAATATGGTGTCCCTTCCTCTGAGTCCTTAATTTCAGTTTCTGCTTCCCTTTGTGCTGCTGTGTTCCTTTGGGCTTGTGGAAATGGGACTTTGATGGGTTGATGCCTCCTGCGATGAGCTTAGAAGTAGTCCAGTGGGGTGCAGAAAATCTTTTCTCAAATGACCTATCACTCTTCAGATATGAAAATAGCCTTGAGCTACATGTGCCATGCCCTCCAAACAACATATAACTAAGCAGTGAACCTGGAGGTGCTTTTGCATTTAGTTACTTCTCATTAATTTAGTTACTTCTCAGGGTCTACACATTGAGAGAACAGTACAGGTTGTAGCATTTCTATGTTAACTGAACAATAAATTTTAAGGTGAACAAATAACATTCTAACTAGACAAGTAACTGATACACCAAGGCCAAAACTCACAACTTGTCATAGGCTTTGTGTGAAGGAAGTGAGATTACATAGAATCACAGGATGGTTTGGGTTGGAAGACACCTTAAAGATCACCTAGTTCCAACCCTCTTGCCATGGGCAGAGACACCTCCCACTACACCAGGTTGTTTAAAGCTCCATCCAACCTGGTCTTGAACACATCCAGGGAGGGAACATCCACAGCTTCCCTGGGCAATCTGTTCCAGTGCCTTACTACCCTCAGAATGAAGAAGATCTTCCTAATTTTTAATCTAAGTCTACCCTCTTCCAATTTGAAGACATTACCCCTTGTTCTACCACTACAAGCCCTTGTAAAATGTTCCTCCTTAGCTTTCTTGTAGACTCTGCTTCAGGTACTGAAAGGCCGTAATAAGGTCTCCCTAGAGCCTTCTCAAGGCTGACCAACCCCTACTCTCTCAGCCTGTCCTTGTAGGAGAGCTGCTCCAGCCCTCTGATCATCTTTATGGCTCTCCTCTGGACCCACTCCAACAGGTACATGTCCTTGTGATAGGGGCACCAGAGCTGAGTACTTTTTTTTTTTTTTTAACAAATATTTATGTTATTTCTCTAATAACCTGTTGAATAAGATGACATTTGTTAATCAAGTCTGTCACACTTTTTGCACTATTACAGATGGATATTTTGCTGTAAGAGACAGGATTTTCATCAAAGATGACACAAAGTGCATACATTTATGTAAAGAAATGAGAAGAGTGTCCTTACACCAGCATTAAAAATCAGTTTCTTATAATTTATTTTAAAAAATTTGTGTGTTTAGACCAGTTAAATTGTTGGTTTAGTGTTTAAAAATAGATTTTAAGATAATATCCCTTTTTTTTTGGATAGTATTTTTTTTCAGATTTTTTTGTTGTTTGTTTTTAAGTTCCTCTTTAATACACCTAAAATATGAAACTTGCATCAAATAGTTATGGTCAGTTGTCTGTCAGACAAATTTCTAGTAACTCAGTGTTCTTTTTACCCCACTGTATAATTTTGGAAGCCTTTCATTCCATCAGCTACTGGCAGACTAGGGACTTTCACCTTTCTTGTGAAATTGCCTGTGTCAGGTGGCAAAAGCAGCATCAGTGATGGTTCCTTTTCCTCCTAATTATCATAACATGAAATCTGCATACTTTTCTGAATGTTACAATTAACAATTAAGCCTCTTACAGAGGTTTCCTTCCAGGGTTGGTTTTTGATTTTTTTTTAAAGCCTTGCATTACTGGGATATGATTAAAAGAATCTTGCTTTTCATTACTAATTGTGAAGAGGTTTATGTGCCAAGGATTTTTAAGATTAAGTAATACACCTATTCCAACATCTCTGCAAGACAGTTAAACTGCTGTATTGCTGTAGCTGCACAAGTCAATGGAATTTCTTGAATAGTATTGGTGACACTGATATTCTACAAAGGTTTATCATTTCCTCCAAGCAGTATAATGTTGTCTATTTCTTTTTATCCACTTGAGACCAAATTCTAAGATTGAGGAGTGAAAGCTCTCTCAAAAAAAAACAACAACAAACTCCAAACAAAAAAAACCACCAGTACTTATTGGCACACTGTAGATAGATACTTATACTCATTTGTGATTGGCTTTTACACAGTATGCTACTCTCACTATAAAAGAAGATACCGTCCTAGAAATTGAAGAGTCCATACTGTTACATTTGTTATATGTTGGTGTCTTTACTAGAGGTATTCTAGATATTTTGTCATGTGATTAGAGAACAGATGTGTTCATTAAACGTTGCTTGTCTCTCAGGCCTGGGAGCTGTGACAGTATCTAATTTCAAAAGTCAATTTCTTTTCAAATTCAGGGAAACATTGAAACTAAACAGATTCATTTTGAGACAACTAAATCTAAGATTCCTAACTGTCTCCTTATTTTCTGACATGCAATTATACTTTAGACAACAGCATTTAAAGAAACTGCAGCATTTGTAAACATTTTGTACTTCAATTTTATTGCATCATTTAGAGCACAGAATGAAATATTTCTGAAGTGACATCTGGTTTTTATTACTTGCCTTTCCATTATTGCCATCCTGACTAGTCTAATATTCTTACGGATATACTTATATCATGATTCCAAAAAATACTTCAGACAGACATACCATCATGTTATATATACCATTTTCTTCATACAAATAAGGAACACTGTGTATTCAAACTTACTATAAGTGAAACTTTATGATATGTAGCACAAGTATGCAGACTGCCCTCTTGAAGTAAAATTCAAAGGTAGCATGTATGATGCAGTTCAAAACATATATGGTGTAGCTCACAACAAATGATTTAGAACCTTACAGATCTAACATACAGAGAAAAATGTGACTTCATTTTTCTCCTTATGAAAATATAAATTGTTCCGTTTTAAAAATGTTCCTGTATGTGATCATGCCTCCAATCTGTCTGAATGAGCAAGGACCAATACAGGAACCATAATCTTTCATACAGCAGTTAAGAGAAACTTTCAGCTTTAAAGTCTATTAATGACCTTCTTATGACTCACTAAAACTTTCTCTTAATTGTTCTCAAATCATGTCTAATCACGTCATTTTATACATATATATATATATCAAATATTTCTGGAGAAGAAAGTGATATAAACAGCTTTTGGGGAACTAATACACATTTTCTTATGAGGTGAAGAAAAGTTAATGTGAAATCAGGCTGTCTGTCAGAAGATATTTGGATGAAGCTTTAGAATATATATAGACTTTGATAATTATTCTAAATGTTGATCTTATTTTACCTTAAGAGTCATTGCATTGGCTTGAATATCAGTATTGCCATGAAGAACATTATCTTACATCTGTAAAGTAAGTAGTAAGAAGGATATCCAGAAATGGTTTACTGTCAGAATCTTAGTTTAGACAGAATTTGTTTTAAGTAGTTCAGTACTGTCACATATCTCATCCTTTTTTTCCTGCTCTCTACTTCCTTTTGAGATGCTAATGTATACATGCCTGTTTTCTTTTAAAGGAACAGAACTAAGAAAATTTCAACTCTAAACATGGAGTGTTATCACTGCTAGAAGCAGACACTGTGAAAACAGGCTGCTAACTTCAGAAAGTGCAGTTAGTTAGAAGAACTGAGCTGAAAAGTAAAATCACTGAACAGAATTAGTTCTGTTCTCACTCAAACCAGGAAATTCTCAAAAGTGAGACAGGAGGTAGTAAAATTACCATTCTGAGAAAAGAGATACAATGTCCTTCAGAAGAAAATGCTGTTTATTGTTGTGGCTTTTGTGAAGACTATGGTTGCATCATTTCCTTCAAAGACAGAATTATGTCCAGAGTTGCTACTTGAATTTCACAAACTGAACATTCCCTTTCCCAAATTAACTGAATTCTTGAATGTGATGGCTAACATCAATAATTTCAAATTTGTTGCAGAAAGCAGCAGTAACGGTATCATGGTACTTAAACTTGTATCCATACCAAGCAGTTTGAATACTGCCACACCCAATTTTCTCCTTCTTTCTGTATCTCTCTTCCTAGTAGAAAAAGGTGAAAAGCCATATTACTTTTAATACAGGTTTAGAGTTCATTTTTATATTAACGTAATTTGTACTATAGCCCATCATAAACCATAGGTATAATAATTGCTTTTTTATATGCTCTGACATATAAATATATGAAATACCGTCGTTATTAGTACTCAAAGAATATAAATGTTGAAAATAATATACTAAAAAAAAAAATTTACCTTGTTGCAAGAAACAGCTTATGCAGGCTTTAAGAATGAAATATGCATACCTTGACTAGAATAGAAATGGAACTATAATGCAACAAAACAATATTAAACAGTTTAAAGGTTCAAAACTGTACAGGAAATATTTTACATTGCACAGATTATTTTTATAACTATTGTCAGAAATTAAGTTACACAAATGTTAAAAGAAATGTCAAAAGACAATAATTCAGTATAACATAGATGAAGGAAACAAATTAGCTCTCTCTGATTATTTATGTATTTGTTTATACAATTATGATGTCATAGAGTAGGGTTGGATACATAGTTTTCTCTTGCATCATGATCTGGTTCACTGACCATTACTTCAATAAATAATTTGAAAAGAGGAAAGAGGGTTTTTTTCTTGTTGTCATTGTTTTAGTACTTCATTTGTTACTCTAAACTCTTGAGTATGTGACCTATTTCCTACAAACCTTGGTAAAAAAATCAACCTCTGAGGTCATATTTGACAATTTCAGAGATTGTTTACAAAGATATCTATGAAGATTTGTTATCAGTACAATATTACTTTGTTTAACACATTCCCTAGATAATATTACATGGTAGCATGTAACTTCCTACATTCACTGAAAAGAAAAAAGCGTAGTTTGGCATATTTCATTATTTGAAGATAAAACATGATGCCTTTTAAAAAGGTGAGGGAAGAAACATTTATCTTTCTCTATTACACTTTTTCTTTTTTTTCGTAACAAACTGCACATCTGGAAAACCCCAGGAATACATAGATATTCCTACCTTATCTCAATACTGACCAATATTTTACACTGCATTAAAATTTGTATGGAAATGTTCATGTAAGAAAGAGAGAAGTAACTCAAATGTCCATGCTTTGGTTTTTTTGACAGATTTTCTAACTAAACATGGTATTTTACAGAATGAACAATCATTGTCTACTTTTTTATATTTTTACAGCTAAAAGGATTATGAATGGAATTGTGAAATTAGGCTGGTAATATAAATCAGACACATGATTGCAAAAGTTCACTGTTGGAGCTGAGCATCATGTGGCTTCCCATCTCCCTTCCCTGAATATGAAGGAGAATAAGGGGAAAAATGCAAAGCACCATGGGTTGAGATAAGGAGAATTTAATGGAATGATGCAAAAGGAAAAGTAAACAACAGTAAAAAAAATGGATTCTTTACCCAGTGTGCCAAATCCAGTCCACACACAGAGATGACATACCAGGTTTATTTCAATCTTGTGCAGGATCTATCAGGCTAGTTGACATGGGGCATTCTGATACATGTTATTACCGGTGGGGTTAACAATGTGTTCTGTCCTGGAGCCAGTCTATCAGACCATCAATTATCACACTAAGCACAGTCATTCTGAGTCCCTTTAACATTCCTTTGCCACAAACACCTGGAGGGTTTCAGCCACAACTTGTGTATTCAGACTGTACATTCAGTCCTGCAAAGCAGAGGATGAAAGTCCTAGTTTAGCTTAGGAATTGGGAGTCACCTCTCCAATGCTTACCTGTATGGAGATCCTTCCCTTTGGTCAAGACTTCAGCCAAGGTGACTTTTCTAAGATTGAGAGCCCTTATTTGGAGGGGTAAGTGAATATTTAGCATGCTGTAAATTTGCAAATACATGTGCTTAACACATGTATAATATTTAGCACACTTTCTAGTTTGTTGTAGTGTATCCTTGCTTTTACATTGTAATAGTGCATTATTCTGTTGTATCCATAAAAACCTGCATTAGTGGTGTATTAGGTCTGTGAGTGAAGTTCAGATAAATCATTTGCTTAAACCTCTCAGTCCAGTCTCTTTTTGCCACACCAGGTTGTGTACCAGGAAGTGTACTTCTGCAAACTGTGAATCATAGAATAACATGTTGGAAGGGACCTCAAGGATCATCTAGTCCAACCTTTTAAGGTAAACTATATATATATATATAGTTCAAATGAGATGGCCCAGCACCCTGTCAAGATGAATCTTAAAACTGTCCAGTGTAGGGGAATCCACCACCTCCCTTGGGAGATTATTCCAATGATGAAAAGTAAAATTAAAAGTAGAATCATGCAAGAATCTGAATAAGATTATTCACATTTGCTGGTAACCAGTAACTGTAAAATAAATGATGGAATAGCATATCTTGTGAGAAATTATTTTCCACTGAATTGCTGTTTACTTCTTTTCTAGTTTAGTCTTCATGACTAATTCACCCTTAAAACATCTTATTTATCTCTGCCTTTGTAGCTCAACAAAGATTTTTCCACAAACCTAGTCATAGTCTAATAATATTGCCAGCAGTTACTAAAAGCTTAGTTGAGGGTGCTAATGTTAAATGCACTTATTAGTAGTACTTAAAAATGCAGGTTGTTGGGGTTGGGTTTGTTTTGTTTTTTTTTTTGAGGTAGTTGGGACTTTTTTTTCCCCCTTCCATGACATCTATGTATACATAGACTGTAAATGTTTATGGAGGTGAAAGAGATATGAGACAGATACAATAGCCATGTCCCTTTTTCTGTGTAAACAGTTCCAGACAATCCCACATCCCCAGTTTAGATGTTTTCATTAGCATTTCCACTTGTGACAAGAGTACTGTTTTATGTTTTATAAATTTAGACTAAGAGTGGTCATACTTGTCATCTAGTCGAAGCAAAATCCGAGAAACTGTTTAGAGATGCTATATTGAATTTACGGGACAGTTACAAAAGCCGAATGCTTTCTTTGCACATAAACTGTAGCTTCTGGAAGGGTGAAACTCTCCTACTGATTTTATTTTTTTTTCCTTCGTGTGCTGATGGAAAGAATATTCTCTGTACCTTAAAGATGGGAAAATTCAGAACTATTGGAATCTCAATTTCCACTGATACTGAGGAGAAGTAGTCTTTGCATTCACTGTCTACTCCCACAAAAGCCTCCATGGAGTTGTCATGAATTATACTTCCATGTAGCAGTAAAACTCCACCTTCCCAATTTTGCCACCAATTGCTGGGAGTTTGAGGGACATTAGCTGTAGTGTGCTGTAATGTGTTTCCACCTTCTCTGAGATGAAGGTAGGAAATGACTGCTGTTAAATGCCACCTATAATTCCTTTGTCTTGTAAAATCTTCATAGGGATCAAAGTTTCTTCACGTAATTTTGCATAAGATATGGCACAAGGTGGAAAATGAAAACAACCTAAGGCAGGAGCCTTATATATATATAGGGTTGCTGGATAAAGGCTGAGGAAAAAAAAGTAAGACAAGAGACAGGGAATTTTATCATTTTTATACAAGTAGACTGGTGTATAGTTTCGAGACTAAAATGGAGGTCTAAGCTTTGCTGCTTTAGTGAATAAATAAGTCTTTGTTACAATGCCTTTCTTTCCTTTACCCTTGAAGGACCATTAAATAACAAATTCCTTGGCCTATATCTGAAGTAGTAAATAAAGCATAGCCAGTAAAAAAGCTGGAGAACCGATTGTCTGCCCATCTTCACAGTTTATCTGATTACACATTTGTTGCCTGTGTGCTGGGCTCCTCCACCTAGCTTTATACAAGTCAGATATATGTATAAGACATACTGCTTAGGCTATCTCTAAACAACATTGATGTGAGATGGTTGGTATCCTTTGACCAGAGATAGGTTCCCTTCCTGGTTTTTATGTAGTAGACTAGACATATCCTTAGCTTTGTACACGTTATAGAATTAATTTTTCAGAGTCAAGGCCCAGTTGAAAGCCAGGAAATGAATGGCATCTATCAATCATTTCTGCAATTGTTTTTATAGATGTAAATAATTTTGTTATTCTATACACTGTCCTTAAATTTATAGTGTAGTAGATTATGATTATCTGCAATTATCATATAATTTCTTCATTTCATATATCACAGGATTTAAAATACTTATTTTAATTAAGATGCGACTGCTTATGTGTGTTTACACAGTCATGACACAGCATCATTGGATTTGGGCATATTTGTACCTTCTGAGAAAAAAAAAAAACACTTAAAAAAAATATAGTTTATTAATCACTTATGGACATGCTTAGTCATCTTTGTAGAAAAGAAGAGATGGTGTCAAGTTTGCTGATGACACCAAATTGGGTGGAGTGGCTGACACACCAGAAGGCTGTGCTGCTATTCAGAGAGACTTGGACAGGCTGGAGGGTTGGGTGGGAAGAAATTTGATGAAATTCAACAAGGGTAAGTGTAGACTCTTGCATCTGGGAAGGAACAATCCCAGGTATCAGTATAGGTTGGGGACTGACCTGTTGGAAGGCAGCAAAGGGGAAAAGGATCTGGGGGTCCTAGTTGATGGAAGGCTGACCATGAGCCAACAATGTGTTCTTGTGGCCAAGAGGGCCAATGCCATTCTGGGGTGTATTAAAAGGGGTGTGGCTAGTAGGTCCAGAGAGGTTCTCCTGCCTCTCTACTCTGCCCTGGTAAGGTTGTATCTGGAGTACTGAGTCCAGTTCTGGGGCCTCCAGTTGAAGAGGGACACAGAATTGCTTGAGAGAATCCAGCACAGAGCC
Organism: Megaceryle torquata; assembly: GCA_024611175.1. Lineage (NCBI taxonomy): Eukaryota > Metazoa > Chordata > Aves > Coraciiformes > Cerylidae > Megaceryle > Megaceryle torquata. The sequence goes on from JANIJG010165483.1 coordinate 10,644, forward strand.
ACAACGATGATTAAGGGAGTGGAGCATCTCTCTTATGAGGCAAGACCAAGAGAGCTTGGAGAAAAGGAGACTGAGGGGTGACCTCATCAGTGTTAATAAACACATAAAGGGTGACTGCCAGGAGGATGGAGCCAGGCTCTTCTCAGTGATGCCTGATGACAGGACAAGGGG